>CAUYQG010115429.1:0-32510 GCA_963574415.1 Tarsius wallacei | reverse complement strand
ACTTGCCACATATGGGTATGGTAAAAACATATTAATATAATCTAATGAAAGAAGCAAAAAGCCCAGGCTGGAGTGCAGTGGCAGACTCATGGCCACCCCAGCGTCGACTTGCTGGACTCTGGCCATCCTTCTGCCTCAGCCTTCCAAGTAGCCAGAACTACATGCCCCTGCTACCACACCTGGCTAATTTTTGATTTATTGTAGAGATAAGGTCTCGCCAGGTAATCCACTCATCTTGGCCTCCCAAAGTTCTAGAATGACAGGCTGAGCCACCGAGCCTGGACTTTTTGCTTCTTTCATTAGATTATATTAATATGTTTTTACCATACCCATATGTGGCAAGTAAAATGGAAATTATCTGTCCAAATAATTAAAGCATCAAAATATATCTGCTGACAATTTAGGGGAAAAGTAATTTTAAAGTTGCTTTGATGGGAAATTTAGTTGAAATCCTCACATTTTGTTTTTGCTGTTGTTTATTTAAGAAACCATAGTTAACTATTCCTCTTGAAACTGAATAATTTATTTTACATTTATGATGCTAAGCATTCTCTCTCACCTTGATTTTTGATTGTTCTTTAGGAGAAAGTAGTTACATTTTCATGCACATGTTAAAATGATCACTTCTCTAATCATATACCTACCAACCATACTTTTGAATATTGTAAAGAGTATTTGTGCAAATTTGCATATTCAATTTATTTCAATTATTTTGGGAAGAATTAAAGGCTAATATTCTTAGAAACCACCAAAGAAAATTTGATTATGTTACCATCAGCAGTTAGAAGCGTTATCTATCTGTGTTGTTAGAGATTTTCTTCAAGCTAATATTTTTAGTACTTTCTTCTTCTTCAATAATTTGTAATCTTTACAAATTGAGATTGCTTCTAAACCATAACAATGCGATAGAAAACAAATTTTTTAAATGGTGTTGGAAGACGCTAATAATCAATTTTCATGAAGGAAAACACTAATCAGTTTTCTGAGTGATTTGGTTGACTTCTTACCAGACTTTTTCTGTTTTCAACAGAATTGTCACTGTTTTTAACAGGTAATTCAAAAAACAAAATAATATTATATTTGGTTCAGTTTATTTTTCTTGTTGTGCAGAAAAAAAGGTAGGGCGTGCCATCATATTAGTTCTTCATTGCTGTGTCACAAATTACCACAAACACGGAGACTTAAAACAATGTGTGTCTGCTGTCTCACATTTGCCGGGGGTCAGAGAAGTCTGGGCATAATTTAGCTGCGTCCTCAGCAAGGCTGCAATCAAGGTGTCAGCCAGGGCTGTGGTCTCAAGTGAGTCTTTAGAAGGGAAATATCAGATCCCAAGCTCACATGGTGTTGGCAGAAGTCCGTTACTTATAGACTGTTGGATTGAGGATCGATCTCAGCAGTTTGCTGTCTGTGGGTGGACTGCTGCCTTAATTCTTGTGTGTGACCCTCTCTAAAGTAGCTTTCCATCTGGGGAATGCTTTTTTAAAGTCAGCAAGGGGGAACACTTCTCAGTAAGACAGATGTTACAATCTTATGTAATGGAATCACGAAAGTGACAACCCTCACCTTTGTTTGCTATATTCTGTTTGTAAGAAGCAACTCACAAGTTCTGATCACATTCAAGGGGGGGCGATGACACAGGGGTCTCAACAGCAGGTAGAGGGATCATGAGTCCATCTTCGAGTGTTTGTGCATCCATGGCTTTTGAGGTCCCTCAGTAACATTAAACTTACGTAATCAGAGGTAATTTCATATATTTTTTAATCATCTTAGGCAAGGTGCATGACTATTTTTGTTCTATGTTGTCAATCAATCAAGACATATTCAATAAATATTTAACTATTTGCGTTAAGTGCAAATAAGTTTTATTGTTGGAACAAAAGTAAATAAAATGTTGGTAAACATTATTCTGCATGGGGAAAATGGAATTTCAATTAATTAAGTTGAAAATGGTCATTTTTAAGTTTTCTTTTGCTTTTAAATTTGCTGATGTGTAAAATAAGTTTTAAGGTTTGCCTTTTTTTAGTTTGATAAATGCACAGCGATTGTGGAATAATAAATGTCACACAGTTGCTTTGGAAGAATAGTTTGTTTTTTTGAGAATGTTTTGGGTTGATACATAAGTGTGGGAGTTTTTTGCAAATGTTGCACCATGGCTGACTAGTCACAGTTCAACCCATTTACCAATTCTTGTGTTGACTGACATGAATCATCATGTATTAAAGCATTTAAACGGTCCTCATCAAAGCCCAATGGTTTTCCTAAATGTGGAGCATCATTCAGGTCAAAGTGTTCTTCTTTGAAATGACAAAAACATTTTCTTGCTGTGCTTTCCCTGATGGCATTCTTCCCAAACACGGCACAAATGTTTTGAGCTACCTCCGCTGCTTTTACTGCCCTGTTAAATTCAAACAGAAGAGTAATTCAGAAGTGTTTGATTTTTTCCCGTGTAACATTCTATCTTCCTTAGCTCACAAACAGTATTCACTTCCTTTAAATCTGCAAAATGCAAGACGTGTTCATAAGCACAACATTGTCACTCCAAATGACAGATAACAATCGATAAACAAATTCCCAACACTGCAGTATTGCCATACCAAAAACAAACTCTATGACCTTATGTATCAACCTAATATTTTAGGGTAAATTAATGAATCTTTAGATTCATTAATTCTACATGGCGACTTATAGCTCTCATAATTGCATTGACTTCTTTCTTTTAATACAGTACTCGCATATGCTTATTTAGCCATCCATCTGAAGCTAATTTGCCTAGAATGCTACCTGTAATCTAAATTCAGATGAAAGGTTTCAGATATGGATTTGAAGTAAACACGAAGGCACCTTAGGGCAACTGCCTTTATGAGTCTGGAATCTTCCTTTCTTCAACTATTCTGACTCTATTAGTGGAATTATTGTTTTTCACCAATTCTGAGTTGCTAGGTAGTCTTCTAGGATTGCATCTTTTGTCTTCGATCCTTGGTTCTCATTAAAACACAATTCTATATGCTGATCCTCGTTATACATTTACTTAGTTTTATCCCATATTCTTGCTAACTGTATGGTTTTGTCAGAGAGAATAAAAAAAAAAATCCCTGGGGTAGGAACGGGAATATTGAGACTGACTTGAGAGGCAGAAGGGTTTATCAATCAGGATAGATGGGTTACACTGAATTAGTAAACATCCCTCAAATCTTGTGGCTTACAAGAATTTCTGCTAAAGATTTCTTTCTTGCTAACATTCTATGCCTCTTGAGGACTGGCAGTGTCTCTGTTTTATAGGTATTTTTATTCCAGACTTCAGTCTGACAGAACAATCTCTAGCTAGAAGATTGTTGGTTTCATGGGAGAAGGAAAAGAGACAGGGCCACACTCTGGCTCTGAAAAGTCCAGTTCAAAAGTGATACATGACACTTGCAGTCACATTTCAATGACTGAAGCAAGTCATTTCACCATTCCTGTATTCCAAGGAGCAGGGAGGGATTTAGAGTGTTTGGCAAGTGGTGACACAATCTACCAGAAGGGTAGGAATAAAATGTAGAGAATCTGGGCTCAAATAAGATATGTTTGTATATTTCAGGGCTTTGCTTACAATTGGTACTATCTTTTCTAGTTTATATCCTACTCTACTGTTATCCTCCATGTTTAAAGCTGAGTTTTCTTAGGAAAGTGTTCCAGAAAATACTTTATTATTGGAATTATTTTGGGCAGTCTTATAATGGTGATAAAATTAATATAGCTGTAGATAAGACTTTTCCACCTGTGTTTTTAAAACATCAGTAGTTTAAAAGCAAATTAGAACTTTCTGAGGAGTAGGAAAGATAGAGATGTTTGTAGAAACATGTTGGGCTCATCTCCCAGAAAGCACAGAGGTTAAATTGTCTTGAGGTTTGAAAGATTATTCTCAATTTTGTTCTCTCTTTTTTTATATTACTATGGGTTTATGAGCTAAAATTATTATGAGCTAAAATAAGTAGCAGAATATTTTGGGTTGAAAATGGAAAACATGGTGTGGGGATAATGTTTTAAATTTTGGATTCATACTCCTTGAGGAACTGGTATGGTTCCTTGTGAAAAAAGTGGAAATCATGTAGGACTGTTAGAGTCTGACTAAGGTTAAGGTTAAAGGTCCTCCTGCCCATCTCTACTTCCCCTCAATTCTTTGTCATTTGGTAGCTCTATTCCACGACTCAAGCTGGACTTTCTGGTTGTTTAAGTAAGCTGAAATGGATCACTGCAAATACATCATCCTTACTTGAAAAATGATTCCAAACATGGTCACCTAATGACATCATATTGATACTTAAAAGAGAGAATGAAATTAGCAGTCTTCTTCCATTTGGACTTGGGTCATGCCAAAGTGATAAAAGAAACAAGTGCATTCAACCAAAATTAAGAATTTTAAAATAGTATTTCTGGGCTTTCCCTTTTGCCATAAATAGAATCATTGTCTTCCTGGATATTTTGAACTGACAATTAAGTTATGCGTGTGTTGTTATTTTTTTTTTTTTCTGTGCATAACTGCGACTTATAAATAATGTGTTATTTAAAAATCTCCAGGACACTAAATATTACTTATTCTTGCCCCACAATTGATACCTAAGTAGTCACTAAATATTTGTTAAAATAGATATTTTTTATTTGGGAAAATCTAGTATTCATCACATAAAAATATTTTTTTAAAAAAAGGTTAGATCTCCAAATATCTTGTGACTCTCAGAAGCAGATATTCTAAGGATACTGAAAGAAATTAGGCATAATTTAGTTATGGTCTTTTTGTGTGGTTTTTAGATAAAGGCCTGCTGGATCATAATGTCAAAATCTTGTTTGAATTAGGGAAAAATAATTTAAACAAATCCATCCTTCATTTGAAAGTGTATTCATTCCATTGTCAAACTATCAGTAGTTGCTAGATTTCTTCAAATCAAAACATGATTCATATAATTACTGTATTATGATTAGCTTTATTAAAGGGCTGAAGACATTTTAATGGTTTGTGACAAGTAAAAAGAAGATTAACTGTGAAAAGCTAGTCTGTAGTGAGAACCGCTAAACACTGAATTCAGTTATAGTTATTGTTGAATATTCTTTTAATAAGATTAAATCCAAAGGTAAGACATTTTGTTCCATAAAACTTCATTAAAGTATATTTTAAGAATGACCTACATAATGAGTTTTCAAATTCTTATTAGCATCCTGCAAAAAATAAGATGAAAAAGAACACTGGCATAATGACTTAGCTTTTCAGTTTAAATTTATGCTTATTACTTTCAGTTTTCGACTGGTCATTTTATAAGATTCTCTTGTATAGTTACTGAAATTTTAGATTTTCTTGAAATCTATATTTTACTTGTGGCTACTTACAACCTGCTTTTCAACAAACTCTCCTTATTTCTAGTCTTATACATTAGAAAAGGGAATGCTAAGTTATTCTAATTACTCTAATCATCTATTTCTAGACGCTTTAAAAAGGCGGTTTCTTTAGAATATGGATAAGAGTGAGTGTTAATCAGATTTAATCATGCAGAGAGTAAAGACCAAGCATTTTTTTGGTGCTTCAGTACTGAGTGGAAAATAACTCAGTGAAACATAGTTTTACAACACTTTGTGTTTTTAGAAGCAAAAGCATTTGATGGTAGGGGCAATGTCTATTTTACAAAATAAAATTTTTGATCATTAGTTAATGTTTAGTTTCCCGCCAAACATCTTCAAAATGCTGTAAAGTTTATTCTCAATTCATTTTTTTTTTTTTTTGGCTTGATTCCATTCACAGATGGCTTATGTTTCTACTGGCTCCTCTTTCCTTTACTGATTTTTGGTCAATCTGGCCTCCATCCCAGGGAAGGCAGTAAAGAGGTTGTCCTTGTGCATGTGAGAACTTTCAGGATGTATCTGACAGAAAGCAAAGCTGAAACAGGGAATTGAAGTGGTTAGGTTCATTCCCCAGGGAATTCCTTGTGGTGAACCACTGGGGGATCTTGTTAAAATGCCAAACCTGATTCTGTAGGTCTGCGGTGGGGCTGAACTAAGAGGAAGATGCAACCAATGATAAAGTGAGATCTGAGGAGCTCCTATTGTACTCATATAGTAATGTATTTTGGTAGAGCAGCAGATCATGTGCGTGATTCTCTAAGTAGTGCAGGAACTACGTAGTCAGACTGTCTGACTTCAGACTTTGGCCCCGCAGTTTATAAGCTGTGTAATGTTGAGCCATTTACTTAACTTTTCTGAAACTCAGTTTCCTCATCGGTAATAAGAGGGTCATAATGGAACCAACCTCCTGGTATTGTTATATAGATTAAATAAATTTAGATGAATAAAACACTTAGAAGAGTGTCTGGAATGTTGTAAGTACCATGGAAGTATTTGTTAGGTAAATAAAATACACTTTGCATGTAAAACATTGCAGCCAGTCATCGGTCTTTGGTGATGGTCCACTGGATATTGTTAGCTAAGTATTAAATGTATTTCCTCTTCCTAGGCAAATATCAGGGGCCTGGATAACGTACTCATAACTCATGGAGCCTGAGAACTTCTTTGGCTTGGGGAACATCTGGATGATGCTTTTATTGAGGAGAACATGTAAAAGTTGCTTGGGGGATGGGGCCATGTTCTAGCATTACCTAAATAAGAAGCCAGACATAAATATCACCCCGACAGATGTCTTCTTCTCAGAGATTTGCCAAGATGGGATTAAATCACTCTCAAGTTTTTCCAAAGAATGTGCTGGGGAATGACTAATTCCATAGGAAGTTGAGAGCTGTTGAAAGGTAAAGGAATTTTTGCTCAAGTGTGTCTGAGAATTGTTAGCTTTAAAATAGTTAATTATATTTCTTTATGGCAGGCGTACTCAGAGTCTTTTGTATATCGTATATTTTGTGAATCTCCAAACTCATTTACATATGAAACTCTTTTAAGAGGCATTGTGAGAGACTTAGGTCCACTACAATTTGTAACACTAAAATATATCAAACAACCTTAGAGATTATACCACAAATAATATTATTTATTGATAAGTGTATACATTTCTACAGTTAGTCTTTCTGTGCAATTTACATTTAGTCTATATATTTTATTTAAAAAGCAATTATAATTTTATATCACAAAGATAGCCACCACATAAGGAAATTTTAAAAACCAATATATCCATTTTTTTATAATAGGCACACTGTTTGTGGTCTTGTACAAATAATTTGATTACTCTCGGTTTTGACTTTTTATCTATACAATTTTCATACAAGTAAATAATGAAATCAAACTTAAAAAATGTTTTTTCAAATTGAGTGTCTAAGTACATGGATTTTGGACAATGTTTACATCAATAATTTATTGGGTATTTTAAGAAGAACAATAATCTATTGCTTGTCTTACCTTATTATACACACAGAAGTCAAATGGACTAAAAATGCTTCTAAATGGAATCACATTTTTAAAAAATTACTGTATGTTTATGGAAAGAATATGTTGTTTCACCAGATAATAAATAGTTTTTATAAATATTAACAGAAAAAATGCATTTTCATTGTTAATATATAACTAATCATATTTTATCTTCATATTGTCTATTTCTAGAATGTTAGTAATTTATATATAGATGAACATTTCTATATTGGTTTGTGAAAAGCATTCTTTTGCAAGAATATTTGAAATTTTAGTGATACTTCAAGCATGCAGGAAATATTATAAAAAGTAATACAGGCATAGAGCTGACTTTTTTCTCAGAACTTATTCAAACAATGTGTGTTTCCCGTGGCAATGTAAAAGTGAACCAAAAGGTAACATTTTAATTTTTTCTAGTTTGTGTTCTTGTTTTTTTTTTTCTTTTTAAGGGAAATTCCAGTATTTCTTTCGCCTTTCTCTTTTGTATGGGCAATAAAAATGCAGGATAATTTTACTGCAAAGATCCGAGAACTAGTAAAAAAGGGCAAACATCTGTGATTTATAATACTTATTTAGCTTATTTCAGTGGTGATGACCTTTTCCTCCCTCAAGCATTTCAATTTTTTTTATTCTACCTGAGTGAAGATACTCCCCAAAAGCACTTCCTCATGTCATCATCTGTGCTAGACGTTCATCTTTGTCTTTGACCAGCTCTGCTCCTTTAGGATGGAAACTTGACAGCAGACATAGTCAAGCTCTCTCTTCACAAGCAAGCTCTTTAGCCAGCCGTTGGGACAGTGACAAATGGAAGCCCAGACTACCCCTTATGACCTTGACTCCTCATTATATTGTAAAATCTAGAATGCTGTTAAAATTTTATTTGAAATCCACTTGAGTACAATTGCATCATTTAACACGTTTTAGACAGACATATACCCACTTACACACATAGTCATGCACACTCTTCCTTGCACACACTCACTCACACCGAGACTCACACACTCCCATTGGCTCTGCCGCCATCTTCCCAGAACCTCTCAATCTATCACATTTTAAACAATATCTTGTATACACAAAACATGAGGTCGGGATGCCTGTAACAGTTTCTCAATTCATGCTTGTCAAATAAATAGATGAATACACAGATGACCTCTGCCCTTCAAGAGCATATCATTTAATGGGAGAAACATAGTTGTTTAACACTGTTTGTATTCCAAGCCAGGATGCTATGGATCACTAGGAAAGGTCAATTTCAACAGGGAAGGATTAGGAGAGATTTTATTGAGGAAGTGGCTTTTAAATTGAATTATAAGGACAGAGTAGGATCTGAACATATGAAGAAAGAAAGAACATTCTGGGTAAACAGAATACCAAGAACTAGAGACTAGAAAGGCAAGGGCATATTATAAAATGAGCTTTGCTGTGCCAGATGAGTTTGTACTAGAACCCTTGAATCATTTGTTTTTGTCTGATTCTTTTGTTCCCGTATATTGGAGACTGACAATTGCTTTCAATAAACATTCCCTCTTTCCTGTTTACTAATAGAATTCCAACTCATTCTCTTATTGTTTACTCATAGAAACCCAACTTCTGAACTCACTTGTGGCTACATGTGGCAATGAGAACAAGTACTAGTCAATAAAATGCATACAAATTCAGTATAATTCTTTAGTGGGATCATCTTAAGGGAAAAGAACATCGATTCTCCTTTTATCACTCCATTTTGCCACCTGTAATGCAGGTGTGATGTTCAGGTGCTCCAGCAGACATCTTGAACCTTGACCAGAAGGGTCATATTCTAAGATTGGTACAATTTAGCCAGGAACCAGATGTGTATTGGGGGCCACTAAACCAATGTGGACCACCTAGTGTCATTTTTTAAAAAGGGATAAACTGCTTTCTTGTAATGACTGTTATTTGAGATTTTGTTGTTAAATGTTGCTAAAGACACTCTGACTTATATATTCCTCAAATAAAGTGCGATTCTCCTGGAGTTTACAATCCAAAAGACTCGAGTCTCTGTATCTTTCCTATTTGCACAGTTGTATGTATAGCAATAGGTATATGGCAGGCTGTATTTAACTAAAGAATGAATGAGTGAATGTGTGAATAAATGGCTGAAAATATAAATGACAGTGACATCACTAAAGAGGTTTATCAGCTGTGCTGATTTATTTTAGTTTTTTGTATTTAGATCTTAGGGTCAATTTTTAGATCCCTTTTTATCTATATGAGAACATTGGAAGCCCATATTATATGTGCTTTTGTAGAAAATTTGTGTTTGTGACTTTGTATATTAAAGGGAGAGAGGTACAATATCCATTGACTATAATATATTAGCCAGTTTCATCACTTTAAATTGTTTACACACTAGTCTTTAATTTTTATACAAATCATAAAATATAATGGTCTTTTGCCATTTTTATTTATTTTTCTACTTTATTCTTCGTCTTTCAAATGTTTTGTGGGTCATGAAAATCTCTTTCTCTAGAAGACAAATAATATTTAAGCAATTTCTTTTCTTAAACAGGGACTCAATCTTTTCCACTAGGGACTCAGTCCCGGGATCCTACTTCTCTGCTTTCTAACTGTGCAACCTCAGGCACGTTTCTTAAAATTTCTCTCCTTTTGTCTCCTCACCGATGGGAAATAATACAACTTACATCTGAGGGTGAGTCGTATTAACATAAGGAAAGTGCTTGTACAATGCCAGGCATCAATAGACAATATTAAATAACCAACAATTATTATAATGAAGAACCTTTCATGGTAAACTATGGTGTTTAAACTTTATCTGTGTAGAAAATAGTAAATAATATAAATTGGGAGAGGAAGCATACCAGATAAGGAAACTGGGATTTAGGGGCTCAAAGAGATTGGAGTCTGGAAAATGGATTGGGAGAAATATAAAGATGTTAGGAAACCACTTAAATAACAGCTAAGCTTGTGCACAATGTGACCAGAATAAGAGCAGTGAGACTGCTTCATCTGCATGGCAGAAAAATTAAACTAAGCAGTAACTAGGTAGGCTAAATAACGATAAGTCTCTTACCCCTAGTCTTACTATAAAGCACATATATATATATATATATATATAAATATATGCAATTCATATTTAAGCAATTTTTTTTCTTAAGCAGGTCCCGATTTTTTCCACTAGGGACTCAGTCCTTGAATCCCTGGGATTCCACGCTGCTGCTTTCTAACTGTGCAACCATGGGCATGTTTCTTATACTTTCTCTCCTTATATTTCCTCATAGGTAGGAATAATAGAACTTACATCAGAGGTGAGTTGCATTAATATATGGAAAGTGCTTGTGTGTATATAATACTATATATATATATATACATATATATATATATATATATATATATATACTTTTTCTCCTAGGAAGATAGAAATTATTAGCTTACTTCAGGGTGATAGAGGTCATCATGAATCCTCACCTTTTTTGGAGGACAAGACCCGGAATCAAACATACTCAATATTTTGCAGCCAAAGATAAGGCCCCTGCAGGTGAGGGGAACTCATCTGCAGTGCTCTCTCCTACGGCAAGGCAGAACTGTTAATCCTTCGCTTGCTAGAACACAATAATTACTCACCAACGAAATGTGATAGAAGAGGATTTGTTGTCGTATAATGACTTTCATACTCAAAACATCCCCGAACTCTGCAGATGAATGATTGAAGAGCTCTGCCTCATCCTCCCACCTGCTCAGGGAATAACTGGAACCTCTAACAGCATGTGTTTTTTTTTAAGCCAAGTGAGATCACTAGAGGGGAAGACAAGAGTGGAGGTGTGTTTGGCATGAATTTAAATGATAGCTTGAATAAAACAGATCTCTAAAACACATTTCAAACTGTTGCTATCTCCATTGTTTCTGCTAAGATCTCTTTAATCCATGACATAGCCTGTATGCATGCTCTTGCAGGCATGATTCTCACCAATTAGCCGTTATGGGCAACACAGTTTGAGATGCCTTTAGAAAAGCGTCCCTGAGCCCCCTTTGAATAGGAAAAGCACACGGATTTTCAGATGCGGGATGCTCTATACCGTATCAGCAGTTACGAGGAAAAAAACTTACTGCAGCTGAAAAGGAAAAATAAAAGCATTCAGTTTCATTTTAATTTATCATTTAAAACAGTAATGCATCATGGTGCAGCTTAAATGGTGTTGATGACGTGAATCACCTGAGGATCCCTCTAAAGTGTAGATTCTGATTCAGGAGGGTAGGGGAGGGTCTGAGAGTGAATTTCTAACAAGTTCCCAGGTAATGTTGATGATTCTAAATACCAAGGGCCTATGATCCTGGCATAACTTCGTATTAGATGTAAGAAAGGGTCAATGACAGGCTTGTTAGAATCCCATTTCTTCACATGTGTTTCTTGTGTTAGGTTTACTGCACTACCAGCATTTGGAAATTCAGTCTATGCAGAAACCACAGCCCTTTCTATGCACATGTCAAGCACCTAATTAATATAAATACCAAGCTGCAGCATATTTCTGAAGCACCGTGGGTCTATCACGCGCTTTTGGACCCATGTTTAAAGAACTCTGTCTTATCTATTGATGGAGGAGGTTCCCTTGTAAGTCAGTCATGATTACTTTCTCACAGGGGAAACTCCATCAAATGATCTTAGAGTATTTCAGGCTATTTTGCAGAAATTTCATTCATCATTCTCATCAAATTTCTCTTCCAAAACCCGGATGGCTCTGTGAAGTGCTGTATCGAAGAAGTGAAAGCAGATGTCATACTGACTCCCGAGAGAATCTGTGCAGCTGGTGGGGCATTTGGGGTCTCCAAACCCTCCCCAGACTATTTCAGGCCATTTTGGTTGCTCAAAGTTTATATTTCTGCATTTTCAGCATCTGCGTTCTCAGTCTTCTCAGGACCCGTTGCACACAACATTCTCTGTACTTACAGAACTCACCCCAAATTCATCTAATAGGTAGATGCTTAAGGAAAATTGTGGAGTTCCATTTGTGGTTGAGAGAGGTGTAAGGGAAGAGGGACTATTATTGGCAAGAAGTGGAAGAAAGTAAGAGAAGTTGCTTGCTAGCTCTTTATGATGTTCTTTACTGCTATTAAGAGTTGTCACAGTACCAATGTATTATTCATTCAGAAAGCAGAACTTGCAACTTTGTGGATGTGTCTTCCTCTCATTCCTGTCTCTCTGAGCACCTTTCTCTCCAGTGCTTCCATAATCTATAAGCTCATTTGAGATCAATGAGCTTACGAGAAGGATTGTGAATAACATCTCCTAATGTTAGTGGGATTCATAAAGTGGTTTGTAATTTACAAAGCTTTCACATGTCATCTTCAGAACAAATGCAGGGCAACTCACCTGAGGTCACTTAGTTAGTGAGTATTTTAAAGGGCATTTTGAAGCCAAGCCAAGACTATCACTGCAAGAAAAATGCTGTTAAATACCCTTTAAATATAGAGTAATATTCAACTCAGAATATTATTGAATCCTGATCCTCTTTTTTTATGTTATATTCCTATTTTTCCTAGTTAAAGCATAATTTTATATAATTTTTAAAAATCCCATCTCATGAGCAACTGGGATAATACATTTTTCAGTGAGAAATTTCTCATGTTTTATGATATTCTCATTGGCATATTAGACAAGTAAATACTACTATATAAATGTTAATGCTCAACTGTCTTAATTTCAAGGCTTACTACACTCTTTAAAGTTCTTTTTGTATGAGGCACAAATAATTTAAGATGGTTTTGAAAGTGAATTGCTTCATAAAATTTACATAAAACTGCTTGCTTCTGTATTGTGTTTAAAGTTGGGCAGGCCCTGTACTACTTTCTTGATTTAAATCCTTGCCTGGGACTTGCTAGGTCTTCATGATGTTCTAGACTATAGGAAGGGTAGTAATCTTCTCTCCCTCTATCCTTATCTACAGGGGAGGGGGACCAAAAATGTATACACATTTTAAACATGACATTGGCTCAAAATGAATGCT
This sequence comes from Tarsius wallacei, assembly GCA_963574415.1. Classification (NCBI taxonomy): domain Eukaryota; kingdom Metazoa; phylum Chordata; class Mammalia; order Primates; family Tarsiidae; genus Tarsius; species Tarsius wallacei. Next base: position 19,152 of record CAUYQG010115429.1, on the reverse strand, counting down.
AGCATCACCATGCCATAGGCAAGACACTCAAAGAAAATGGCAGAAGCATGATTGAGTGAACATCATAACGCACATTGCTATGGTAATTTAAATCAACTTCGAAAAGTAATATATACGTAATATCTTTTAAAATGTGTATACATTTTCTTGGCATCTCCAGTATTCTATAAGATGGACACAATGGAACACATACTCTCAGAGGGTACATATTCATATACATTTTCTCATAATCTTCTATTGTGATGATTAAAATAAGAATGTAGAGTGCACAGCCTGGCACAGAGCAGGTGTCAGTGAGTATTAGCTCTTTTAATTAACATTGTCATTCCATATCTTATATGACCTTATTTCTTGACCCTTATATTTATATACTTCACACATTTTGTTATTAACTGGCTGGGTCCTGAGCCATCAGTTTTCATGTGGATCTTATCCTTGCTGTAAAGCTCCCTTGAATGACTGACTATAGTGTTTCATGCTCTCCATTGCCTCAGAATAAATGACATAAAAGACGCAAGTGACAAAAGTCCTGGTCCCCTCAATCTCAGGGTAGAATCAATGAGGGAAGAGACAATCCCAAAGGGAAGGTCTATTCTTCTTGCTTTCAGGGGCGTGGTTTGTGGATTCAGTGGCTCTCTTTATTAATTAAGATAAGTCATGCTCTCTTGAGAGCGTTCACAGTACAGAAAGTTAGGAGGGAGAAAGGGCAGTTAGTCTGCCTTTCCACTATTTGCGAAGTGAGAGATGAAGTCGTATTTAAGGAAATTTTAACCTTCTGGTATCTAACAATAGAAAAAAATTATGCCATTTTTACCCATGCATCCATGCTTCTGTGGCCTCCATTTTAACCCATAATATAGTATTATCTTAGCAACTATTTTGTAAATAAATATATCAGACATCATAGACAATAAGTAATCATACTTTTCCTAGAAAGGATGAAACAGAAGAGAAAGAAAAATATTAACATATATGTGACTGCTGCATTATTACAATAAATAATCTTATATAAGACATCATGAACAGCATATGATTACGTATAAGTGTGTGTGTATAATTTTGTTTTTTGAGTTGTGGGATACACGACGATTTACTGCATAAGTAAATTGCGTGCAAGTGAGGATGTGATGTTTGGGCTTCTGGCGAGCCCTCTTGCCCCTGGATAATGGACCTGGTACTTGGTATATAGTTGTGTGCCCCTTATCCTTCTTCCCTCCCCCCTCCCTCCTTTCTTTGGCAGTGTGCAGCATCTTTTGTTTCCATTTTTGTGCTAGTGTGTCCATTGATCAGGGTCCATTTCTGAGTGAGAACATGCGGTATCCAGTTTTTTGTTTCTGTGAGAGTTCACTTAGAATGATGGTCTTCAGCTGCATCCGTGTTGCTGCCAAGAACATAATTTTGTTCTTCTTTATGACTGTGTAGTATTCTGTCATGTATATGTACCACACTTTCTTTATCGAGTCCATTTTTGATGGACATCTGGGTTGGTTCCATGTTTTTGCTACTGTGAATAGCGCTGCAAAGAAAGTATGTGTGTAAGTGTCTTTTTGATAGAATGGTTTATGATCTTCTGTGTATATTCCCAGAAGTGGGATTACTGGATCATATGGTAGCTCAGTTTTTATTTTAAAATGTTGGAGCAGCAGAGAAAGGAAATCACGGACATCTACGTGGTTACTTCTTTATTCCCAAATCAGTCTTTAAAGGCTCTCCTTTATGGCATATTGCTTGTGAATTGTGTTTCCTTTCATCCTCTGTGCCATTCGCTGTCATATTAAACCTGGAATTAGTTGGTATTCTTACCACGTTTCCTTAGGAACCTTTCTGAGGGATTCTGTTGTACAGGAAATCATCGTCCCACAGTTAGGAAAGCAATGCTACAGGTGAATAATGTTTTGACAGAATTTTCAAAATTAAATTGCATACCATACCTAAGTAGAGTTGAAATATCTTAATGTATATGTTCTGGGGGAAGTTATCTTTATTATCTAAATAGGGAATATGAGAATGAAAGTTAATTGTTTTTCTTATCAAAAGTTGGAGAGCAAAGCTTTTCTCTAGGCAAAAGATCCAGCTGTCTGGGGTAAAATTTAGACGTGAGATTCAGAATCTTTTAAATTACACTAGTTAATTGTTTACCCAGTTAGTGCATCATTAATTGCCAACTTTGTTGGACCAGTACTCTGATGATTACTATCTCACTGCTTGGCTGATAAATGGGGGCATGATTCACTGAGTTTTTCCCATACTCTTGACATCAGTGGTAAAAGCTGAACTGTGTTAAAAATTGTTAACATAAAAATATGTTTAAAATTTGATCTCATTCTGCTTGACTTAAATATAACACAAAAGTGGTGTAATTTAATACAGTTTACAGAAAAGATTAATTTCAAAGAAAAATAAACTGAGTGTCACAGGAATGGAAAAAGTGAAGTAATCTGGATAGGTATGGTTAAAAGGTAGTAGTGGAAAATATTTGAGGCATACTCTGTTGTGTACGTAGTAAATTAGCTTGATATTGTTCTTAGTGTATTCAAATAAAAAAGATATTTAAATGAATGGAATATGAAGAGATGTTTGGTGTGAGGAAGACAGACATTTTGTTTGGCACAGTGCAAAGTACCCATTTTATCAATTAGCAGCCCAAGCATCAAGACCATGGATCAATATCCCTATCACCTGTGAATACACATTTGCACTTGAATATACAAGAGGAGGTAGAAAGGGAAGCAGACCGGAGACAGGTGAGCTGAACTATTGTCAATGTAGTTTTCTTAATTATTTGATGAGGGTTCACCGGTAGTGGTGGCACTCCTGGGCTATGTAAATACAATCTTCCATTAGTTAGGGTTAGCACATGTTGCTAAACTTTTACGTTGTTTCTTTCACTAAGCCTGAAAGTAACTTCAATGTCCTTTCAACACAGTGATACCATGAGTGAATTGAAACTAAAATACATCTCTGGCATCATCGATCACAATGCATATAGAGATTTTTTAAAAATAGGCCCTTCTATGACGATATAAAACTTACGGAATATAATGAATTAGTGATTTCAAAGTGTATATAAACGAAAACTTCACTGATAAGGAAAAACATGTTAGCCTATTCGTATGTACATTGTGTGTTGCTGCAAAACGTTCAGCCATGTGTAAGCTCATGATTTTTGCTTCCATAAATGGTTCTGAAGCACCAATAATACTTAGATTTGCAGTTAATTCACCTGTCTTAAATATAATTATAAGCACTTGTAACAATATAAAAATGCAAAAAGAGGATTCTGTTCTTAACATAGACTCTCAAATGTCAATACTTTGGTCTGAAAAAATTTGAAAATCTGATTTTATTCAACCACTGCAAATAAAACAAATAGTAACATTTAAATGTCAGGTTCTCCACAGTATTTTTGGTCTAGCAAATTTCTGAAGTATGCATGTAGTTTTTATGGCAGATGTGATATATTTTATCAGAATTACAGGGTTTGACTAACCAAAGCAATTTGAAGCTTTAATTTTTTTAATTTTTATAGTGATGAGGTCTCACTGTGTTGCCTAGGCTGATCTCGAACTCCTGGGCTCAAGCAATCCTCTAGTCGCAGCTTCCCAAAGTGCTGGGATTACAGGCTCCAGTCACAGTACCCAGCCTAATTTGAAGCTTTATTGATTACTGCTCAATATTGGAGTTTCTTGTATGTAGCGTGGAACGAATACGGAAGCTCAGTGTAGGGTTTTTTATTTCATTGCCATGTTATTCTGACATTCTCCTTCCCTTCTTTCATCACTTTGCTTTGAAAAAATAATAGGTAATCTGTGTGGAAGTTCATAACATAATTTATTTATAATAAACTGTGTATTTATTTGTTTAATAAATTACAAGTTTAAAATTACATTTTTAAACTTCAGTCATCTTCAAAGTATTCTCTGTGTGATGCAATACATCTATTAAGACACTCTACTGCTAAAAACAGTTTTTGAACTTGTCAATTTTGATGCTTTTTAGTACTTCTGTATTTTTTGTTTCACCTCTTGCACATTGGCAAAATGTTTCCCTTTGGGGACTTTTTTCATCAGGGAAACAAACAGAAAGTGGCTCAGAGTGAGATCAGGCAAATGAGGGGGGGGGCAATGGATCACGCTGTTTTTGGTGAAAAACTACCAAACATTAAGCACGGTATGGACAGGTGTGTTGTCATGGTGGAAGAACCAGTTACCTGTTGGTCCCAACTCGGGGTGCTTCTTCCGCAAATCATGATGCAACCTTCTTAAAACTTCCAGATGAAAACTTTCGTTGACTGTTTGATCCAGAGGAACAAATTTTGAGTGTATTACAAACGACTTACCCTCCAAAAAGAAAATTCCGTTTTTTGGGTGTCCCATCTTGTACCTTTCATTATCCAATTTGTCTCTCTTCGTTTGTTCCTTTGGCTACATTCTTAAGTGCAGAGAAAACAGGGGACATCTTCATGGCCAAGCCATTTTTGGAAACTGTTCTAAGATGGGACAATGGATACAGGTTGTATTGAACCTTGGACTAGAAATAACTTGTCCACGTAAAGATGCACATACAATCAAAATGGTGAAATTGGCACAGTCTTCACAAATTGATCTGAACCCATGTCTTTATTCATATAGACTGAGGTGGGTGACCAATTATTAAAGTATCATTCTTTTATCTTCTGCCTCAAGCAAAAATACTTCTCTGAGATATTGGAAACAGTAGAAATGGAAATCAGGTTTGTTTTTAGGAGATATTTTGTGTGTGCATGTGGGCGTGTGTGTGTGTGTGTGTGTGTGTATGTGTATTTGGTAGAATTGAATTTGGTTCACTATATATTCTGAATTTTTTCACAGTGTTCTTCTGGAAAGAAAAGAAACTCTGTGGCTCAACTCTAAAAAGAACTTTGCTTTCAGAGTGATTTGGTTTAATCAGATTAAATGAGTCGAGTTATGGGAAAATGTTTATCACACACTGATGCATTCAGATGCACCTGCTATATGGAGCCTGACCTGACACCCTTTCTGTGCCTCTGTGAAGTGGTTTCTGTGCTTACTGTAGTCACTGCAGATAAGAACCATACACAGTGACATGATTATGGGCCACATCACAATAACAAAAAGTTGAAATGCCAATGTTGCCAAGGAAAGCCTTAATTTGAGTGACTCATTAGAAAAAACTTTTCAAAAGTAAAGATACACTTGGGTAGCTTAATAAAATACTAGCAGCATTTTAAGGCCAAGTTAAAAATTGTACAGATGAGAAATAATGAGAAATCTAATTCACAATTCCTTTTGAGTTACTCTGTCTGTAGTAACATCCTTATCACCTGTGAATACACATTGGTACACCAAACTATTAATACAAGGGATAAGAAGATTCTGACTGAGGAGACAAAACACTTCCCCCTGCTGATGGTTGCAATTTTGTTCAAAGAAAAATATGAGAGCATAATATTCCTAAGAGAGTTTTCCTTTTCATTTTTTGTCCTAAAGGACAAAACAGCCCTTTCTAAAATCTACCCAACTTCAATTTTCTTAGAATTGGAACCCGTAGTTATAATATGGTTTTTTCCAATTCAATGCCATCCTGACAAAGAAACATTTGATTTATCTCATTTTTGTGTGTCTGTGGAAAATAGAGCTGAGTGTTTACAATTAGAATGTTTTTAAAAGCACATTTGTGGAATAAAATTGGATTATTGATTTGCAGGCAAAGATTATATCTGTATTAACAATAAGCATAAAAACAAACAAAAACGGGCAGCCAGTAATTAAAAGCATATGGAATGGATTGGCCTAGTGGTGGCAGGTTCTTGCTGACCTGGGAAATTGAGTCTGGGTGGTTGAATCCCAGTGCTGTCCTGTGACCAGACCCATGTTGAGGTCTTTGTGGGAAGAACTCAGTTTAGTTCCTAGGAGTAGGTCTGTTCTCAGTGATTCAGCAGCAAATCCTTTGACTCTGACAAATATTAATTCTGGGTATCTGGGTGGATTAACAAGGAATCCTTCAGTTGAGATGAACTCTAAGCTAGTTGAAAAGCAAAAGGAGAGAACAGAAGGAAAAACACACAAAGCCTGCAAGTGTAATTAGGAATACTTCAAGGAGTGTCCTGTTGATCATTAGGAAAATGCCTTGATCTTTAATAGATACTCTACAAGTATTTATTTCTTTATGTTCCAAAGATGACTCAAATAATATTGGTTGGTTAAAACAAGTATATTATAATGTTTGTGGTTTTAGGGGCCTATATTCATAAATTATAATGCAAGTCAGAGATTGTGCTCAGCATAAAGTTTTCCTCCTTGAATATAGTAGATAAAGTCTGGTAAATAAATGAATTTTGTGGATCAGTAGTCTGAGGCATGTTGATGTAATTTGACAGGCGAACTTGCTTTCTGTCTCTTGTAAATTTCCTCCATGAGGTCTTGTCTTCCTCATAAATTAAGAAGATTGAGCACCTACTATGTGTCAGGCAAGGTGCAAAATCCATTACACTTTTTTTTCCCTGAAACCCTTTGAGGCCTATGATACCTTTAGTCTAATGAGAAAACAGATAATTCTATTGTGTTTCCCCAAGGTCATGAAAATAGTGAGGTGGAACAGAATTTTTTTTTTTTTTGCGTTGGAGTCCCACTTGATCACCCAGACTGGAGTGCAGTGGCCGCTCCTGGCCACCGCAGCCTCGATCTGCTGGGCTCTGGCGATTCTTCCACCTCAGCCTTCTGAGTAGCCGGAATTACAGGTGTGTGCTACCACGCCCGGCTAATTTTTTTTTTTTTTTTTTATTGTAGAGATGAGGTTTCCCCTGCCCAGGCGGGTCTCGAACCCGCGGGCTCAGGCAATCCACTCACCTCAGCCTCCCAAGGCACAGGATTACAGGCTGAACCACCGAGCCCGGCAGAACAGAATTTTTAATGGAAACGTTTCTGAATCCAAAGCCCACCTTCTGTTCAATAGATGTTCTCTTTGGGAGCTGACAGTGGTCTTCTCCACTGCCAGAGTCCAGCTCCGGTGAGCAGGGCCTGATGTGGGTGGAATCAGGAAGCGGCGAAAAAGAAAAGACAAAAACGACAGGAATCTTCTTCCTGGGGAGAGCTCAAGGCTCTGCCAATTTTTATTGAATTTTCACAGGCTTATATAGTTTTCCATCTAGCCCTGCACCCACAAATGTATCCCATGCTGTCTGCCAGATGCCTATGTATCTCCTTTTCCAGACAGTTGACCTTTAACAATTTCAACCACAGGTGGTGTTTTTCTTCATTTGTGAACCTCTTGTTTTTCTTCCTAGCTTTCCTATAGCTATTACTATGTCTATTTACTGTTATTATTATTAATATTCTAACCTCTATCTTTATCAAACTACTTATTTAGTCCTATAATATTTTAATCTACTTATTGTCTCAATCAGTTGTTTTCCACCAGCTCTCAGCTGGGGGCCTGTTGTTTACGAGAAAGAGGCCGACTCAGCAGGAGGCCTGTTGTTTATGAGAGGCCGACTCAGCAGGAGGCCTGTTGTTTATGAGAAGTCAACTTGTTTTTCTTGGCCTCCTGTTACTGTAAAACATCATTACACACCCTAAGGGGCACCTCCTTTTAGCTACAATCTCACCATCACTATGCCTATGTGTAACTTCACTGTCAAATGCCATCATTTAGTTGTGCATCTATTATCTCAATTAAAGTGGGAACATTTTCCAGCTTACGCATGCAATCCTTCAAAGTTAGGGAAGGTCTGTCAAACAGGATCCATGGGGCTTTGCCTCTACCATGGCTGCATTTGGCTGGAGCCTTTCTCACAGCCGGTGTTTTTCCTGTTTTCAGGTCCCTTTTACCTTACTTTTACTAACGATTGTGGCTTCCGGCATGAGAGGGCACATTAAATCTCACACCAAGATTCTGAGCCGTTTCAAAGCTGTCTAGAAACACAGCGAAGGGAACTATTGGTAGGGGTCTCTAAATCCTGGTGGACAAGGCAGAGCTTTCCCCGAACTCTTATTCAACTTGTAGCTGGAAGACAGTTCATCAAGGTATAGCAAAAGACCATGGGGACATGAACCAAGTTCTATGATTAGCTGGCCATGTCCTTATGCAAATCCTTTTCCTTCTCTTCATTTGCCAAATAAAAGCACTGGATTAGAATCTGGGGAGGCCAGTTGGTTTCGTTATATAAACATGTCAGTGACATGAAACATTATGTTGAGAAGTATGAGACTATATCTGGGCTCAACAGTAAAGAGCTTTGTGAGCGATTAGCGATATTAGGATAGCAAGGAACAGAAATTCAAACTGAGCAACTACAAATAAAGAGAGGATGTATTGGATCACTAACTGGGGTGCCTTGTGGAAGAACTGCCTTCAGGTGTAGCTAAACCCAAGGGCACATGTGACATTGTTTGGGTTCATCTCTCTCCATCCCCTGGCTCTGTCTGACGCAGGTTGGCTTCATTGATCACATAGGCTTTCTTTGCTGGGTGAGTGATCTAGTGGCTGGCAGGTGGAGACGCTCATATGCTTCCATCTTAGCAACTTCCAGAGAAAGAGAGGACTTCTCCAGTTAATGTTGGCGGACAAGTTCTGGCATGGTTTCTGATTGGCTAGGTTTAGATTGTTTGCCAATTTCCAAACCAATCACTGTGGTCAGAAGGGTATACTTTGATTGGCTGGACCCAGGTCACACGCCCTCAATCTGTGGCTAAGCGAGTGGAGTACTATGATGAACAGCCCCGCCGAGACCTTGCAGAATGGGCAGTGCATTCTTTCTTTGAAAAGAGAACTGAGGCTGGGCGCGGTGGCTCACCCCTGTAATCCCAGCGCTTTGGGAGGCAGAGGCGAGAGGATGGTCTGAGCCCAGCAGGTTGAGGCTGTGGAGGCCGTGTGTGTGCCACTGCACTCCAGCCTGGGTGAGAGAGTGAGACTCCAACTCAAACAAAAACAAAACAAAACTGAGGAGCTGTGCTCAGTAGAAAGAGTTTGGGAAGACCATTTGGGCAGAAACAAATCTGTGGATGGGTACTAACCGCAGGCAACTTGGCATCATGCAGTTCACACGTTTTCCATCATACAACCCTCAAATTCTATTCTTATGAGTCAACAGCTCAGAACAAATGGCGCTGCACTGACATTCAGGAGGCCTGCATTCTGTGTTCTGTGTGAGTAACACCAGTCAAATGTATGCCAAGGCTGGCTGTCATTCTTCTCTGCTCTTGGCCTCAGTTTACTCTTAAAGTGAAGGGGTTGATCTTGTCACCAGATGCTCTCTCAAAGTACTCTTCCTCTCTGACATCCCCATCGCTTCTGGCAAGAGTGCCCTGGAATTTCACTCCTCCAGGCTCTGAGCCAGGCCTGAGCAGGGCCAGCGGGATTCAGCAGCCTCTGCCCACTCGAGGGAGTCTGTTTCAGAGTGGGTTTGTTGCCTTGGACCTGCTAACTAGGATGTCTGGGTGAGCTTTCTGAACCCAAGCCTGCTCCCATGCTAGCCATGTTGGTCCTATCTCTTGGTTGGATAACAAACTTGTTTTTCCCTATTTTCACCCAAAGAACAGGCAATCCTGAAGACTTGAACGGACAGCATGCTTTTATAACTCACTGGACTTGTGTTAGTGAAGTCCTGGCCTCTTCCTCATGTAACTTTAAGGTGAGTCGCCCTGAATGCCCACGCCAAAGAGGAAGCACATTTGCAAATAGCCCAGGGAAAAGGAATCTGGGCTTCAACCCTGTCCCTGCTGATTTCTTTGATTCAGGCCTTGCTCTCTCCTTCATCTCATGCAAAAGCATTATTTGATCAGATTTTTTTCACCCATTACAACCATTCCCCAGTGGCTGCTGGGTGATTTACTGAGCGACATCTGTGCCCTGGCCTCCTCACTCCTCCAAAGAATGCACTTTTGATGAGTAAACAACAATTGCAGCTTGTTTGTTCCGGTCCTACGGGACTTGGGGTTATTTGAGTTTAGGGGGGGCACAAAGACTTTATAAACACCCTGGATGTACAGCCATGACTGGCTTTTGGCTGCTTTATTCACTCACAGCACGTGCTGGGTGGGCTGGTCCAATTCCGGACTGGGCAGAGGGGCCTGAGTCACCTCAGCCTCAGACACCTGTAGAAGGCCAAGTTCAGCTGGAGAGAGGGCCAGTTACTCATCCTCCTGGCTCAGTATCCAGTGACTTCACTGCTAGAAAATCAGCCCTCCAGCCCTGGCCAAGGAACAGTGCAGGAGAGAAATCAATATTTCAGTCACTGCTAAAACTGCCAGCAAAAACAGAAAGGGAAGTGAGGGATGTGGACATTTTCAGAGTGCTTAAATCAGAATCTTGTTTCAATTTCACAATGTCCTAGTGAAGCCACAAATATCCTGGTCCTATCGAAGAGAAGGAAACTGAGGCCAGAGGAGCGAAGCTCTTTTCTGAAGACATGCAGGGTGAATTAGTCCTGAGCCCTGCCTGACTGTGGTCCTCTTCTGGAGCTGCCCCTAGAACTTCAGAAGGCAGGTGACCAGGCACCGGGCTGAAAAGAAGGGGCCACGCAGCTCTGCGGCAAGCCTGGCACTGCTGACCCTGCAGCCCACTGCTCCAACTCTTGGATTCTGGTGGCTAGGCTGTAAACTGGAGCAATGAGGCATCCTGAGAATCTGGTGGGGTGGGAATGCCAGGGCGAGGGGGCAAGGGAAGCTGGCAGGGCAGGCTGGCTGGGCTGCCTGGCCCACTGTGGGAACCCAGGGCTGGTTTCTGGAGCAAACGCAGAGATGCTGGCTTTTTCTGCTTGACACCCACAGGAGGCAGCAGAGAGCAGGAGACGACTAGCCTGCATTCTGCCAGAAAAGCCCACTTGTGCTCTTCCACTTCTTCGTTTTGTGATTTGGGCAAGTTCATTCACTTCTCTGGGCTTGGGGTTCCTCATCTAATTGGGGATGGTCATCCCACCCCACAAAAATTCCTCACGAGGTTTTTGAGACATTAATGAGATCATGGATTTAAATTGGTTTGTATGTCAAATACGGGCCCACTTAAGTTTTAGTGTTTTCTCAGTCCGTTGTCTTTTACGTAAAATTTTCTTAAGTCCTTTCTAGAAGTAAGTGGGCTATGAAAAATAATATGAGTAACAGAGATGACTGTTACAAAATTTTACCTGATGGTTCTTCTGAGGAAACACACTTTTTTTTTTCCATCTTGGAATTCTCAAAAATTTCTTGGGACCACAACTGGAAAGTGAGTGATATTCAATCACTTGAGAAATGTCTGATGATGACCTCTATGTACAAAGACAATTTAGGCACAAAAAGCTCCTGCCGTCACTGAGCTTCCATTCAAGTGGGGGATGTAACCCTTGACTATTTGAATTTAAACACTTGTGCATGAATGTGCCAATACATGATTTAATTATTATTATTATTTTTTGAGTTGGAGTCTCACTCTGTTGCCCACCCCACATGGCCACCCCAGCATCGACCTGCTGGGCTCCGAAGATCCTTCCGTTTCAGCCTTCAAGTAACTGGAACTATGTGTGCGTGCTACCATGCCCAGCTAATTTTTTGAATTATTGTAGAGTCGCGGTCTCACTATGTTGCCCAGGCTGGTCTCAAACCTGCGGGCTCAGGCAATCCACTCGCCTTTGCCTCCCAAAGTGCTGGGATGACAGGCTTGAGCCACCATGCCCAGCCAATGATTTAATTTTAATTATGGTAAGTGCTGATAAGAAGGACTGACTACCCCAAGAATATAGGGAGACCTGACCCATATTTGGAGGGTCAAAGAAAGTGATGCTTGAGTTGAAATCTGAAAGGTGAGTAGGGGTCGATGAAGTGAAAGAGGAAAAACCATTCCAGGCATTGGGGAGAACAGGTGCAAAGGCACTGAGGAGGGAGGGAACAAGGAAGGTCAGAGTGCCGGAATGCCAGGAACACGCCTTGCCTAAACACAGACATGGAGTAGTCATGATTTACTCTGTCTAAGAGAGGAAAACAGCCACTGAAATATTAGGTAGATTGAAAGTGTAGAATTTTTTTTAGTACTCATTTCAGATTGAAATCAACATCATCAACGTTAGGTTCATAAAGATGTAGTTTTCTATGTTCATAAGATGATATATTTGGCATAAGGATAATGAGATAGTGGAAACATTAATTTTCAGAAACAATTCTTTTTTTCTTTTGAGTCAGGATTTCATTCTGTTGCCCAAGCTGTAGTGCAATGGCATGATCGCGGCTCACCATAGCCTCTAACTCCTGGGCTCAAGTGATTCTCCCACCTTCACCTCCCACGTAGCTGAGACTCAAGCACGTGCTACCATGCCTGACTAATTTTTTTTGTATTTTGTATAGAGACGAGGTCTCACTATGTTGCCCAGACTGGTCTCAAACTCCTGGGTTTAAGCAATCCTCCCATCTCATCTTCCCAAAGTGCTGGGATTACAGGCATGTGCCACCGTGCCCACCCCCCGATTTTTTATATATATCATCAGTGGCCCCGCTTTGCTTCGTGACACAGTTCCAGTGTAATGGATTTGTAATGGGTTTGTCTCTTTCACTCTCTCTGTTCTACACCATCACGCTCCTGTGTGTTTCCCCCAGGTCCCACACCTCTCAGCTCCCACACTTTTATTCTGACCCCTCTCATAGCTTACTTGTCTGTTTTTCTCTTCCCTCCAAAATATGATCCCAGCTTTCTCCAGACCCATGAAAAATGTTGCCTCCTTCTTGAAGCCTAGTACAATGTTCCCCAGACATACTCCCAGGTGGCCTTGTTATTACTACAAGCCCATGCTTTTCCATATACCAGGGTCATTTCTGTCTGTACCTGTCTCTCCTTAGACTGTGAGTTCCTTCAGGACACAAACTGCACTGACTTAAGTCTTTGTGCTCTCCTTCAAGACTTAGTACAGTGTTGGCCAGGCTCGGTGGCTCAGGCTGGAATCCTAGCACTTTGGGAGACTGAGGTGAGTGGATTGCCTGAGCCTGCTGGTTTGAGACCAGCCTGGGCAACATGGTGAGACCTTGTCTCTACAATAAAATAAAATAAAACAATTAACTGGCGTGGTAGTGTGTGCCTGTAGTTCCAGCTACTTGGAAGGCTGAGGCAGAAGGATCGCCAGAGCCCAGCAGGTTGACGCTGGTATGGCCGTGAGTGTGCTACTGCACTCCAGTCTGGGCGACAGAATGAGACTCCAATTCAAAAAAAAAAAAAAAGACTTAGTACAGTGTAGATCACACTGTGATGGGTGCCACCTTCAGTAGGTGTTTAAATCCCAATTGCAGCCGGGCTCGGTGGCTCAGCCTGTAATCCTGCGCCTTTGGGAGGCTGAGGTGAGTGGATTGCCAGAGCCCGTGGGTTCGAGACCCGCCTGGGCAAGCGAGACCTCATCTCTACAATAAATCAAAAAATCAACCGGGCGTGGTAGCGTGCACCTGTAATTCCAGCTACTGGGAAGGCTGAGGCGGAAGGATCGCCGGAGCCCAGCAGGTCCATGCTGGGATGACTGTGAGTGTGCCACTGCACTCCAGCCGGGGTGACAGAGTGAGACGCCAAATCAAAAAAAAAAAAAAAAAAAAAAGGCGATAGAAAAGATCCTGCAGGCTGGGCTCAGTGGCTCAGCCTGTAATCCCAGCACTTCGGGAGGCCAAGGTGAATGGATTGCCTGAGCCCGCGGGTTCGAGACCCGCCTGGGCAACTTGGCGAGACCTCATCTCTACAATAAATCAAAAAATCAACCGGGCGTGGTAGCGTGCACCTGTAGTTCCAGCTACTTGGAAGGCTGAGGTGGAAGGATCGCCGGAGCCCAGCGGGTCGGGAATACGGTGGCCAGGAGCGGCCACTGCACTCCAGTCTGAGCGACAGACTCCAAATCAAAAAAAAAAAAAAAAACTCCTGCAGTGGGAGGGGACCCAAAAAAGGGTTGCCAGCTTGCCTTTAAAAAAAAATTTTTTTGCTTGACTTTCTTGACATTTCTGGCTGTGTATCTCACTTCAGCTTTCCAAACAAGCCAACCTGCCAGGTAATCTAGAGGTAGAATTCTGTTTTCCTCCTGGGCTCTCTCTTCTGGGGAACTCCACCTGCCACCCTTGTGGGATTTCTCTTTATCTCTCTCCTATGGTGGGACCCCTGTTTCTTCAAGCTCATGTCTTTTTTCCGCCCTTGGTTACCCTCTTGTTTTAGTAGAGTGAATCCTGCAGTAGCTGTAGGAGCACATGGGAGCATGAGAGGCAACATTTTCCTTACTCCTCAGCCTCTATTAATAGTTTGGCTGGAAATAGTGCCCTGGGTTGAAAATCTCTTTCTGTCAGAATTTTGCTTTTTCTGTATTTTGGGTTTTTTGGGTTTTTTTTTGTTGTTGTTTTGTTTTTGTTTTTGAGTTGGAGGTCTTACTCTGTCCCCCAGGCTGGAGTGCAGTGGCATGATTGAGGCTCACTACAACCTCAATCTCCTGGGTTCAGATGATCCTCTCGTCTCAGCCTCCCGAGTAGCTGGGACTACAGGTGTGCACCACCACATCTGGCTACTTTTCTAATTTTTTCATAGAGATGAGGTCTTGCTATGTTGCCCAGGTTGGTTTTGAACTCCTGGGCTCAAGCAATCCTCCTGCCTTGGCCTCCCAAAGTGTGTGCTGGGGTTGCAGATGTGAGCTACTGTGCTCACGTCTGTTTTGTTTTGAAACAACATCTCACTGTGTCGCTCAGGCCAGGGTCAGGGGTCAGTGGTACAGTCATAGCTCACTCCTAGACTCAAGCCATCCTCCTGCTTCAGCCTCTCCAGTAACTGGCACTACAGGTGCATGCCACCATGCCTAGCTAGTCTGCCAGAGTTTTAAGTTTATAGACCCATTGTCTCTTTTCTTCCAGTGTCCTTATATGTCCTGTCTGTTCTGCCAGGAATGCATTTCCGTCCTTCTTCTTCTGGCTAATTCCTGCTCACCCATTAGATCCTATGATCGATTATTTCTAGTGTAGACCACTATCCATTAAATGAAAAAAATATACTTTGCCATTAGGTGACTCCCTTGGCTAATTCTGGCCATTGAAATGGAAGTGGAGGCTGGACAGTGGCTCATGCCTGTACTCCCAGCACTTTGGGAGGCCAAGGTGAGAGGATTGCTTGAGCCCAGGAGTTCAAGACCAACCTAGGCAACATAGCAAGACGTAGTCTCTTACAAAAAATTAAAAATTTTGCCAGATTTGGTGGCATGTGCCCATAGTCCCAGCTGCTCAGGAGACTAAGGTGGAAGGATTGCCCGAGCCCAGGAAGTTGAGGCTGCAGTGAGCCGGGGTTGTGCCACTGCACTCCAGCCTGGGTGGCAGAGTGAGACCCCAACTCAAAACAAACAAACAAACAAACAAATGGCCATGGAGATGACATACATCATTTTGTGTGTCAATCACTTCTGTGCAGAGGCATTGAAAAACCCATACGTGTTTTTCCAGTCTCCCTCTTGCTCCTCTATGGCAACTGAGGCAGTGAGTTTCAGACTGTGCAGCCACAGATGGTGGGAGACATGTCAACGTGGACTCCCACATGACTGTGTGGAGCCAAGACCCTGTCAGCCCGTGTAGGACGAGTAACATGAAGGTGAAATAAACTTTGGTTGAGTCAAACCACTGAGCGTTGGACTTATTTGTTGCTGCAGCCAACCTTGACCTATTCTAACTAATACAGAGCCCAACTTGAATGTGGCTTCTTCAGGGAAGTCCTGGATCGCAGCCCCAACTTGAAATTCATTCCCCCATGGTAACTTACTGATCATTACTGCAATTGTAACTATGTAATTATTTCTTGCAGAGGCCAAAGCAACCCCATCTTGGATACTAATCCACCATGTGGGTTTCTGATGAATCCCAGTTCTATTTTTTTTTTGTCAGAGTCTCACTCTGTTGCCCAGACTGGCATGTAGTGGCACACTCACGGCCACCCCAGCCTTGACCTGCTGGGCTCAGGCAATCCTCCCACCTCAGGCTTCCAAGTTGCTGTACCTGTACTACCACATCCAGCTAATTTTTTTATTTATTGTAGAGATGAGGTCTCGTCAAGTTGCCCAGGCTGGTCTCAAATCCCTGGGCTCAGGCAATCCTCTCACTTTTGCCTCCCAAAGTCCTGGGATGACAGGTGTGAGCCACCATGCCTGGCTAATTTCAGTTCTTAAAAGACCTGAGATTTCCCATTTACATATTGTTCCTTTTTTTTTTTTTTTTGAGTTGGAGTCTCACTCTGTCGCCCAGGCTGGAGTGCCATGGCACGCTCACGGCCACCACACCCTTGACCTGCTGGGCTCAGGCAATCCTTCCTCCTCAGCCTTCCAAGTAGCCGGAACTACAGGCACATGCTACCACGCCCAGCTAGTTTTTTATTTTATTGTAGAGACAAGGTCTCACCAAGTTGCCCGGGCTAGTCTCGAACCCACAGGTTAGGCAATTCACTCACCTTGGCCTCCCAAGGTGCTGGGATTACAGGCTGAGCTACCGTGCCCGGCCTACCTTTTATTCTTTATGTAAGAACATGTACTGACCATAAATCCTGCCCTTGGGTCAAATAATCTTGATGTTATCACACTTCAATAGTTCTACATATCCCTCCTTTCATTTATTTTTTGTTTCTTTCTGAATTGGGGGTCTCACTCTGCTGTCCAGCTAAAGTGCAGCAGTTCTATCATGGCTCACCACAGCCTCAACCTCCTGGGCTCAGGCAGTCCTCCCACTTCACCCTCCCGGGTAACTGGGACTACACATGTCAGATACCACACTGCCACTTTTTTATTTTTATTTTTATTTTTATAGAGATGAGGTCTCACTATGTTGCCCAGGCTGGTCTGGAACTCCTGGACTAGAACAATCCTCCCACCTCGGCCTCCCAAAGTGCTGGGATTACAGGCTTAAGCCACAATGGCCAGCCCCCTTCCTTGAGGTGTATGAGCCCTGGGTCTGGGGGTAACAGCGGGGGATCTGCCATCTTGTCTCACCACCACCCACGACACAGACATGGCTTCTGTTCCTAAGACCCTGTTACATCGTTCTTTCTGTGAAACTGGATGTCAGCCTCTCTCTTCAGCCTCTCAGCTTTCTTGGACTTAGGAGTAGGTTTGCATAGACCTGCCCACCTTGAAACACTTGTGATGAGTTCATTCTCTGTCTCCCCCAGTCCACCCCCAAAGACCCAACAAGAGCCAAGAGTTTGTGGAAAGTTTGCTGCTGTAGCCCTGCATCCATAGTGGTGTCTGTCACATAGTAGGTGCTCAGGCTACATGTGTTGAGTGAAAGAAGAGTTTTGCATCCTTTCAGCCAAAGAAGAGCTCATTTCTAGAACATTCTCTCACGCTGCCCCCGGTGTAATGAATGCATGATGGGAGGGACAGGACAGCCCCAAGGAAGCCAGGGAAGTTTGACAAGGGAAGTGATCTATCGTGAGAAAGTGCCTAGCCACATGTTTATGTTTTCTTCAGGACTGTGTAATTTATTCCAGCAACTGCTGAGCCTGGGAGGGATTTCCAGGGCGTGATTTATTTCACTGAAGGGCATGGGAACTGGGTGGAACACCCGGAAACATCCTTGTATCTGTGGAGAAGCCTACAATAAAATTAGTGTGCAGTCACCATAATACAGTCCCCTCTCTTGTTGAATTCTAAAGTGCAGTTTTCAGTTGGTACCCAGATTGTAGTTTTTTCCAATTTTACTGAGAAATACTTGACACATGATAAGCTGCACATATTTAAAATATTTCAGGCCAGGGCAGTGGCTCATGCCTGTAATCCCAGCACTTTGGGAAGTCAAGGCAGGAAGATGGCTTGAGCCCAGGAGTTCAAGACCAGCCTCCGCAACATAGCAAGACCTCCTCTCTACAAAAAAATTAAAAAATTTGCCAGATGTGGTGGCACAAGCTTGTAGCCCCAGCTACTCGGGAGACTGAGGTAGGAGGATCGCTTGAGCCCATGAGGCTGCAGTGAGCTATGTTGGAAACATGCACTCCAGCCTGGGTGACAGAGTAAGGCCCTGTCTCTATAAAAAGCAAAAGTACTGTATTAGAATCTTGTGGTTGCACTGTCGCCTCTGTGGTCCATCCTTGGTCAAAACGTCGTTATATGGCACGTGACTGTTACCTCCCAGGGCTGTGAGGGTCACATGGCCTCAGACAAGTAACACCAGCAGGGCAAAGGGAGGGATCTAGGTAGGAAGACTCAAGGGAGTTGATCTGGAGCCCTGGGGGAGCCAGCTGTGAAGGCCTTCAGAAACAGCTGGAGGAGGCTTTGAGGGTGACTAAGTTCCACCACCATTCAGTTAACCCCCAAACAGTATTGTCCATTATGTTTCAGCCAGAGAGGCACGAGGGAACAGGGAACCCTGTTTTCTCTCACTGGCATCGCTGACTTTGGGTGTGGGCATGCTGCAAGTGACAAAAGATTATTATTTTATTTATTTACTTTGAGTCAGAGTCTCACTCTGTCGCCCAGGTTGGAGTGCAGTGGCATACTCACAGCCACCACAGTCTGTACCTGCAGGGCTCCGGTGATCCTTCCACCTCAGCCTTCCAAGTAGTTGGAACTACAGGCGCATGCTGCTACCCCCGGCTAATTTTTTGATTTATTGTAGAGACGAGGTTGCCCAGACTGGTCTCAAACCCTTGAGCTCAGACAATCCTCTGGCCCTCGCCTCCCAAAGTGCTGGGATTACAGGCATGAGCCACCACACCCAGCCTATTTTTTTTTTTTTTGAGTTGGAGTCTCACTCTGTCACCCAGACTGGAGTGCAGTGGCCGCTCCCGGCCACCGCAGCCTCGACCTGCTGGGCTCCGGCGATCCTTCCGCCTCAGCCTTCCAAGCAGCCAGAACTACAGGAGCACGCTACCACGCCCGGCTAATTTTTGATTTTATTGTGGAGATGAGGTCTCGCCAAGTTGCCCAGGCGGGTCTCAAACCCGCGGACTCAGACAATCCACTCACCTCAGCCTCCCAAAGCGCGGGATTACAAGCTGAGCCACTGAGCCTGGCAAAACAATGTGAAAGAGTTTTTGTTATTTTCTGAGTTTTTTTGAGTCAGAGTCTCACTCTGTTGCCCAGGCTGGAGTACAGTGGTACACTCATGGCCACTGCAGCCTTGATCTACTGGGCTCAGGTGACCCTTCTGCCTCAGCCTTCCAAGTAGCTGGAACTACAGGTGCGCGCCACCATGCCCAGCTAGTTTT
>CAUYQG010115428.1:0-26077 GCA_963574415.1 Tarsius wallacei | reverse complement strand
TCGGTGGCTCAGCCTGTAATCCCGCGCTTTGGGAGGCTGTGGTGAGTGGATTGCCTGAGCCCGCGGGTTCGAGACCTGCCTGGGCAACTTGGCGAGACCTCATCTCTACAATAAATCAAAAAATCAGCCGGGTGTGGTAGCGCGCGCCTGTAGTTCCAGCTACTCGGGAGGCTGAGGCGGAAGGATCACCGGAGCCCAGCAGGTCCAGGCTGTGGTGGCCGGGAGCGGTCACTGCACTCCAGTCTGGGCGACAGAGTGAGACTCCAACTCAAAAGAAAAAAAAAGAAGTAGGGGCCAGTGGTGCCAGGAAGCAGCACCACTTCTGACAGCAATTGAGCTTGCAGCAAGCTTGATCTCTCAGGGTGAACTACAGGGGTATAAGTCAAAGTAGTCAGGGCTTGAGTTTTTGTGTTTTAATTTCCCTCTGTATCCTATGGATACAGCCCAGAATGCTGTTCTTTTTTTCAGAGTATAGATTACCTTCCCAGATAACTACCCATCAATCTGATAACAATACTATATATTTGTAGTGACATGCACAAAAAAATTCTTATCAGTTAAGATGATGGTGAAAATGCTTAATAAAAAATGTTTTACTTTTAAGAGACTGAAATCCATAGCTAAAGATTTTTTTTTTTTTTTCAGATAAATATTTTGGACCACAGGTTTCTGTATACTTTCATCAAAAACTCTTTTAAAGTAAATGTCACTTCAGGTTTTTAGAGCAGAAATAAACATTTCCAAATGAATCTGCATAATCAAATCATTTAGTCATAGATTCAGAATCAAGTGAGTTGTGCTTAAAGGCAGAAGACCTCTCTCAGGAGGTGAGGAATAAGTCCTTTACTGAACCTGAAATAAGACCCTGTCACCCTCCAGGGCTGCTCTCTGCTCCTACCCTCCCTGTTTGTCTGGGGAATCCTCTCCCCATCATGCTGAAGATGGAAATACAAAGTATCCTCTAAGCAAATTTGGAAGCACACCTCATCATACTGTCGCCAAGACTCTAGGACACAGTACTGAGCAATGATGTGCAAACAGCTTCACAACTGGACCGTTGTTCAGGCTGTGGTTACTCATATGTCAGTGTGTTTTTTCCTTACCAGCAGGGTCGACGACAACAGACCCTTAAAATACTTAGCTGCGGGTGTAGACAGAGCGTTCCAACCCTGGCTCTCACTCAAAAACAAAATTTGTGCTGAAACATAAAGAAAGCTCTGTATTGCTGGGAATATTCATCCAGGGAAATGTAAAAACAGTGAGTTATTTGACTGTGAATGCCCATGGGGACCTTAAGATAGCACTTTGCTATAAGTGAGTTTCAGGCAAAATTAATCTGCTAAGCTACCAGTAGAGAAACACTGAACTCATTAGGATAAGTTGGACCTGGCTGCTTGCTTGTCAATTCCAAACAATGGGTGAACGGAGCCCTGTATTTAAAATCCTAATAAATGGCTCAGTGGGGGGAAAAATACAAGATCAATTATTTATGTATGCCATGGCATTGGTAACAGGGAGTAGTAGCAGTAGTGCCATGGATTTGCAGACCCTGTTATCTGATGTCACTGTGTCATTAATCATTGCCCCACTTCCTCAACTCTGTGTTCCTTGGAAGCTCCATAGCTGTTTCCTTTTGCTTCTCTTGCGACACTTATTACATTCCACTCTTTATCATTGACATGTTTCTGCTTTCTCCTTCTGGATCATTTATTCTTTGAGGCAGAAAACTGCATCTTATTTATTTTTGCATATCTCTTAGATTCTAGTACATACAATCTTCTATCTATCCTTTTGCTTGTTCCTTAATTGATCAACAAATATTGAACATTGCTATGGTCTGAATGTTGGTGTCTCCCCAAAACTCACACACTGGAACCTAATAACTGATGTTATAGTATTAAAAGGTAGGAACTTTGGGAAGTGATTAAGTTGTGAAGGCTCCATCTTCATGAATGAGATTAGTTCCCTTAAAACTTGATTCCAAGTGCATGTTGATAGTTTCACGATCTTTTTAAAAGGCATAACAAGAGTTGGTACTTTTATTTGGTTTGTTAATGTTAGAGTTCCCGCACTGTCAAAACATGCATGAGAATTCAAAGAAGGAAATGGTACAATAGACAGCCTCATCCACCCAACATTCAGTGTATTAAGAACTCGTGGGGTTTTTTTGTTTGTTTTTTTTTAAGTCAAGGTCTCACTCTATTGCCTAGGCTAGAGTACAGTGGCATGAATGTGGCTCACCATAGCCTCAAACTCCTAGACTCAAGAGATCCTCCTGCCCTAGTCTCCTGAGCAGCTGAAACTACAAGCAGATGCCACCGTGTCTGGCTAATTTTTTGTGGGGGTTTTATATTTTTATTTTTTTAGAGATGAGGTTCACTATGTTGCCCAGGTTGCTGATCTTGAACTCCTGGGCTCAAGCAATCCGCCCACCTTGGCCTCTCAAAGTGCTAGGATTACAGGCATGAGCCACCATGCCCAGCTAGTGCCCTTATACAAGAGGCTTGAGGAAGCTCATCTATAAGGAACAGGCCCTCATCATACACTAAGTCTGCTGGTGCCTTGATCTTAGACATCCCAGCCTCTAGAACTGTGTGCAACAAATTTTTATTGCTTATAAATTACCTGGTCTAAGGTATTTTGTTATAGCAGCCCAAACAGACTAAAACAAACACCTACTGTGCTGGAACTGACAAGGCTCTAGAATAGAGGCATAAACTAGACCCATATTATACCTTCAATAAGCTCCTGGCCTAGTAAACGATAGAATGGATACAGCTACAAAATGTATTATCACTCCCCCAGTGCACTCTATGCTATTAATTATTATTTAGAGGAGTTTGGCGGTTTATGGCTTATGAAATAGGTATCCATATTTATATTCCGACATTACCCCTAGTGAGACAGGCAGAACAGCAAACCCAGGTCACAAAAATCAGAGAGATTAAAAGACTCCCCCACAACTCCACCACACTGTTTCAACAAATAAATCGAGAAACGTTTTTGAAGCAAAATAGGAAACCCTCTTGGGCAGTGCTCTGACCTGAAGTCAGAGCTTTGAGAATCATCTCAGCTTCAAATACAAAGTCTGAGCCTCAGCATTCATAGCAAGCTAAATAATACCCACATGCAAAGACATCCACATCCTGTTCCCCAGAATCTGCAATATGTGAGGTTACATGGCAAAGGGAAATTAAGGTTATGGATGGAATTAAGGTTGCAGATCTGCTCCCCTTAAAATAGGAGTGGCAGCCTGGATTTTCCAGATAGGCCCAGTATAATCACAAGAGCCCTTAAATAGGAAAGAGGGAGGCAGAAAAGAATTAGAGAGACTTCAGCATGAGAAGAATTCGGTCGGACATTGGTGGCTTTGAAGATGGAGGAAGGGGCTACAGTCAAGGAAGGCAGGTGGCCACTAAAACCTGAAAAGGCAAGTAAGCGGTTTCTCCTATGGAGCCTCCAGGAGGACTGTAGCCCTGCCAACACCTTGTCTTTAGCCCTGTAGAACTCTTCCGACCTCCAGATTTGAGAAACCATGAATGTGTTTTGTTTTCCACCACTAAGTCTGTGGTCATTTATTACAGCAGCAGTCAATAGGAATTGAATGCAAAGTCCTTCTGAGCAAATCAGTTTCAAAATATCCTTTTTCACAGGGTGTGTTACTAAATAAGCAACTATCTGCATAGGGTCTTCCACCAATGTTAGCTATCTTCTCAGCAGAGTAAACACCGATGTCAAATACCTTCTCCCCTTCCTTCCTTGGAAATATCATATCCTAGGAGCTATTTATTTATTTATAGTTTATGCAGTTTCTGGTTCATCATATTCTCTGTTTAATAACATTCAAAAACACTAAAAACAACCACCAAAAACCATCCTTCTTCAAAGAAAGCTGGTCTCCACCCTAACTACACATGACCATTGCCTGGGGCACATTTTAATAATGTATAATTTTATTGCAGGTGTGTCTCTTTTAAGCAGTAAGTTTTGGGGTTCTCATACCTCTGCTTTTTAACAAAGGATTTTTCACTTCACAGAGCACATTTTAAAAATACATGTGGCTAGACCCTGCCTCAGAGCAATTGAATCAGTCTTTCTATGGGGACGTCTTAGCATAGGTCTTCTTTTAAAAACTCCCAGGTAATTCTGAGGTGTGACAATGGTTGGGAACGCCCACAGGAAAGATGCAAGGAGGCCTTTAACAACATAAGTGGGAGCACCTCAGTCTGGCTGAGACCAGCGTCCAGTCTCCTTGTTCTTCTGACCCCATACTTGTGCCCACTAGGCCCTTGACATGACTTCTCTACTCCCTCTCCTTAATACACTGGATTTCCTAGGTTGTTGTTAGTTGCAGAAAGCAGAACATCAATAAGCGTACCTGATCTCAAAGCAGGTGAAGTGGGGACCAAAGGGAGGCTCAAACTTTATCTGTATAGTGACCACTTATCTTCCTAATCCTGAATTGTACCCCATATCTTTAAAATAAAAAAGAAAAGAAACTCATAAGTCCAACAGATAAAAGAGATAAAAATGGGATTTGGGAGCCTTGAGCCCTCCAGATGCCTCCCCCATCTCCTCTGGACTTGAAGTTCCAGAGTTGGAATTATTGTTAATTCTGTTAACCACATAGCTGAGCTGGACTTGAACAATCTTCTTGTGCAGCATGTCCCAAACTGTATGCCACAGACCACTAGAGCCTCAAGACATTAACGGGTGCCATCTGAAAAATAATAATAATAGTAGTGGTGATTCCATGGTCAAATATCTCCGGAAAACACCACCCATGCTCTCCCACTCTTGAATATTAAAGGCTCAGAGATGCCCGGCAATTAAATATACATATATATACTGTTTAACCTAATAGTCCCTAAAGTTATTTGACCAAGAAACCATTTTTGCAGGGAGCATCTCTCTTCCAGGAGACCCAATTTGGAAACTCCAGTTCCTTCTCATGAAAGATGAGAAAATGTGGGCATAGAGCCAATGTAATTCTCCTCCAGGAACTGGAGTACAGTCTGCCAATGTCCCCACGCATCCCCTTGGCCCACCCAAGTTCCCCTGACCTGGGTTGTCTCCAGCATGCTGGCGGCTTCCACCTCCGAGGCCTGTGTTTTTGGTCACTGTCTGAGAGCTACCCCCAGTCCCGTGGATGTTTGCTCTGGGGGCAGAGAAATGATGGGAGCTGGCACATAAACGCTCCGGTTTGCCCATCCTCCGTGGTGGGGTATGCCCCGCGTGGATTCTCAGAGGATCTCCAGTGAGAATTATCTGTGTTACCCACTGGGAAAATCTGCTTGCTTTGGCTTTCCTCCTTTCCCTGCCCCTAACTCTACCTCCTCACCTTTGTTTCCTGGGATCAATTTAATGAACTATTCACACTCTAGTCCTTGTCTCAAGGTCTGCTTTGGGAGGAACCCCAAACAAAAAGTTACTCACAAAGTTAGTTAGGAACAATGACCTAGATTTAAGGCTCATTTCAGACACTCAATAGATGGTTTGTTTTTTATAAATGAAATCTGGCTCAAGATTCCAAGTTTTAAGCAGACATAGATGTTTCCTCCTGAGACAAGCAGCTAAATTCTACTGTAAAACCCAAAACAGTTTAAGCTTTTTCCTTTTCTGACTCTTAAAAAAGAGAGAAATAAGGCTGTACTAAGAGACAACAAATTTTGCCTTATCTCCAGAAAGTAAGCAGGGCTCCCTCACCTGTGTGCTCTCTAGTGAAAGGTCATGGTCAGATAGTATGTTGTGTTGCTTGCTTTTTTTTTAGAGTTAAGAAGAAAACAGAAATGCTTGAGAAAGTTAAACTCAGGAATGTCTAAACAGTCTGTACATCTGAGGTGAATCCAGGCTGCCAATTTTTTTTTTTTTTTTCAAAAACTGAATAAATTTGCTCAGGAAATTAGCTGCCGATAGCAGGGTTATAAAAGCCTAACCAAAGTTTTAAGTTTTGCTGATGAACTCAAACTGTTTTCCAGATATCTGAAGCTCAGTTAAATCTAGCACATTTTTCTCAGCAACTTTCCCCCTTTTAATTTCTAAACCCTGAAATTATAAGGAAACTTCAACGTGTGTTTTTAAGTATTAGTTAATGTCAAGCAGGCAAATAAGCATTTTCTGGTCACTCTTTTATCAGGAGAATTTTCAAGAAACTACACTTGATTTTGATGGATTTGATTCTCCCTATATCTGAATTATGCACACTTCTGCATACAGAAGAATGGCACCTTTAAGTTTGAAATATCATGGGAGAAGCCTACACTTTCAAAGAAGGAGGAAGCCTAGTAGGGCTTCCAACAACCCGGACTTCTAGAGTTGAGAAGGAGAAAAATATCCACCAAGGTAGAAAAAACGCAGCCCCTTACCCTTTCACCTCTAAGACAACTGATGGTGACCAAGGTCAGTTGGACAGCAGTCAGGACAAGCATTACCAACAGATGAGTAAATTCTCAGACTCCATCTGCTCAACTCTGAGTACTTTAAGAGCTGGATCCACAGCTGTGTGCTTCAAGACACAACTACATCTGACTATTCATCAAAAGTTACAGTTGACTAGAAATCCATTCCCAGAAGTATTACTCTAGTGCCCCTTGAGGGCATGAGCTGTCAATCATTCCTTCCTAATCACCTTTTTCTCCTCAGCTTTTATGAAGCCCTTTGCCAGGAACTTCCCACTGTCCTGTAGTCTCATTCCAATCCCAGACAAATGGTCAAACCATCTGAAGCACAGCATCTCTTTGCATAGCTCTGAAACCAGATTTACTTCTGAAGGATGGAGCATCCATCTGAAGGTATTGTTCTTCATCTTCCTTTGCCTCACACTGTGGGCTCCTGGTAGTGGGTGATGCTAGCTTGTCTCTGCATTTCTACCTCTGATACTTTCAGCCAAGTCCCCTTCTCATAGACATTCCACTTACTACACACAATGCCCATAACTTCTCAGGTACAAAGAATCCCCCAAAGATTACAAGGGAAATACATGTATCAGTCAGGGTTCAACGGTGACACAGAACCAAGAAGATATATGGAGATGTAGAGAAAAATGTATTATGAATGATTTGCTCATGTGATTATGAAGGCTAAGAAGTCCCACAGTATTCTCCCTGTAAGCTGGGAGCCCAGGAAAGCCAATAATGGTGTAGTTCTAGTCCAACTCCAAAGGCCTGAGAACAAGGGTAGTCAATGGTGAAAGTCCCAGTTCAAGTCCAAAGGCCCAAGAACCAAGAGAACTGATGTAGGAGGGCAGGAGATGGATGTTCCAACTCAAGCAGAGAGTGAATTTGCTTTTCTTCTGCCTTTTTGTTCTATATGGACCCTCAATGGATTGGGTAATATCTACCTTCATTGGTGAAGATGGCTCTTCTTTACTCAGTCTACCAATTCAAATGCTAATTTCTTCCAGAAACACCTACACAGACATACCTGGACATAATACGGTACCATCTATCTAGGCATCCCTTAACCTAGTCAAGTTGACACATAAAATTAACCATCATCTCCTACAAAGAATGCTTCAAGAGGATGATAAAAAAGGTCCCCTTTGTCCAAAAGTGACCCTCAGAAGTCATAGGACCAAAAAGTCCACCATTCAACTCATTTCTCTGGACTAAAAACACTAAATGCAACTGACTAGGGAAAAGGAGAACATAGGAAGTCATTACCAGCCATAAACAAGCCAGCTAAAATGAAGTTATCAGAGTTACCCTGTCCATCAGCAAGGCTGACGAAATGGGATCTTGGACACAAAAAGCATGTTTAGGGATCTAACAGGGAAAGATGCCTGGGGGACTCAAAATGCTTTTCCTTGGTTATGGGAATAATGGAGAGGGGGCAAGCATGCTACAGCAAGAGTATCACACTCACAGAAAAAAAGAATATAACCCAAAAGAGGAGACACATGCAGAGGTAGGGAAAGATGATGAAAATGATGATGACCATAGCTACCATTTGGTGAACACTAGGCACTTGGGCATACAGGAGCTTATTTGATTGTCATGATCCATATACTAAGTAGATACTCTCATTTTCATTTTACAGATGAGCAAATTGAGGTTCATAGACAATTCATTCCTTATCCAGTCACACTACTAATATGCAGTAAGTTAGGGTTTCAAACCCAGATTCCCCTCCAGTGATTTTAATCTTTTCACTTGGCCATACAATTTCCCTCATGATACATGAGTTGTACTATTGTTAGGGATGACATATGTGGTTTCTCATGAAAGAAAAGAGAGAAAGAAAAAAACACTTTTTCTCTAAAGCTTTGGCCTAGAACAACAGAAATGACAATAAATCAAATTGATAATTTCTCCTTGGCCTCACATCCACCTATCCACATAAGTCTGTGGCTCTCAACTAGGGCCTCAGAGTTATTGTGAGGGATCTGTGTATCCATATGCACACCAAATCTTGACTGCAAGAAAAAAAATACATTGTGCACATATCAAGTTATTTCTGTAATCGGTCATATACCAGTTGATTCTAAAATGTTATTGAATTCACAAAAGATATTTACCATTGTATATTTCCCAACCTAAGAATATTAAAAGTATAATTAGAATAATGTGGGACAAACGCTTTTGTCATTAAAGAGGGATTTTCAATCCTACAATCCAGAAATTCCATTCCTAGATACTTATCAACAGAAATGCATCAATCTGTTCATCAAAAATAGACATTCTATAGGAATGGTCATAGCAGAAAATTTATAATTTCTCCCAAAGTGGAAATGACTCAAACACCAACAAAAGTAGAATGGATACCTATATTGTGGTACAGTCACACACTGGAAAGCTGTACAGTGATGAAAGTGAACAGACTATAATTCCACCCAACAGCAGGATGAATCTCACAATGTGATACAGAGCAAGAAAGCAACGCATTAAAAAGTACCATCTGTGTTATTCCTTTTAAATAATATTCAAAAACAAGCAACATTAATTCATGCCGTTAAAAGTAAGGGGAAAGACTACCTTGGGGGAGAGAAGTAGTGAATGGCAGTAGAGTGAGGGAGGGTTCTGGAAAGGCTTACAATTTTCAGTGTCTTGGTCTGGTTGTTGGTTACATAGGTATGTTCAGTTTAGAAAAAAATTAATGAGCTGTGCATGTAATTTATATACATAATACATATATAATAAATACATACATAATTTTTTTTGAGCTAAGTTCTCACTTTGTTGCCCAGGCTGGAGTGCAGTGGCACAATCACAACTTACCCCAGCCTCAACTTCCTGGGCTCAGGCGATCCTTCTACCTCAGCCTCCTGAGTAGCTGGGACTACAGGCATGTGCCACCACACCTGGCTTTTCTTTTCTTTTTTCTTTTTTTTTTTTTTGTAGAGACGAGGTCTTGCTATGCTGCTCAGGCTGGTCTCAAACTCCTGGGCTCAAGCAATGCTCCCACCTTGGCCTCCCAAAGTGTTCAGATTACAAGCATGACCCACTGTCTGTATATGTTCTTATATTTGTCATTTAAATTTTAATGAAATGTTCAAAAAACAGGGAGGTTGGTTACATAGGTATGTTCAGTTTAGAAAAAAATTAATGAGCTGTGCATGTAATTTATATATATAATACATATATAATGAATACACATATAATTTTTTTTTAATCTAAGGTCTCACTTTGTTGCCCAGACTGGAGTGCAGTGGCACAATCACAACTCACCCCAGCCTTGACTTCCTGGGCTCAGGCGATCCTTCCGCATCAGCCTATGATTCAGATGACCCACAGCTCTATAGGAAGGTTCATCTCTGCCAAGTTGGGCACTTACTCTTTGCCAAACACGTAAATCTTTTGCCTTCCCATTTTTTGCTCAGGCTATATCTTCATCCTAATCACCCACCTCACCATCTCTGCCTCCTGAAATCTTTTCCATTTTTTGGAAACCAGCTCATTGGCAACACCTCCAAAGAACCATTCTACTTCTCTAGTCAGAAGTGAAGTTCTTACTCCTTTCCCAAGCCCCAGAGTATTTCAATAGCATTTCTCTGGTCACAATATTGAAGTCCTTGGAGCCTCACTTACAACCTGGCAAGTGACAGGTCATCAATAACAATTCTCTGTTATAACAGTATCTACATCTTGTCTTCATAATACAGTGATCTGTGTTTGTCTTACTTTCTATCTTCAAGAAGTTTACAGTCTTGGGAAAAATATTACTCATCTTTGTACTGCCCACCACATCCAACCCATTATATCAAGCATATAGCAGGTGCACAGGAAATGTTTTTTAATAAAGACAAAGGTTACCTGTGAAAAGAACTCAGAATGAGAGAGATATCTTGAAGGTCTCAGAAGTTCTTTATAATTTTATAAAAGAAATTATAGAAAATGTCATTGTGAGTATTTCCCTGTCTCTCCAATGGCTGGTGTTTTATCAGGTTTATATGAGATTGAAAACCACCTTGGGGGCCCAATTATCCACACAGGCAAAAAATGTGAGCTTTTCAATAAGAAAACTGAAGGCAGCCGAGCTGTCTGGATCATAGTGACGATGACGCTCGGTCCAATTCCAAGTTCCTTGGATCAACCTTGGCATCTGCTTCTGTATACTGAGAAAAGGCACCCAGCAATCAAATCAACATGGCAACATGCAATGAAAAATGACAGAGTGGCATCAACTGACAAGGCTTCGAGCCCACTCCAGCTGCGTCTCCCAGTAAAAACAATGGCATTTGTGTATGGTTCCCAATGTGTCCTCAATCTGTAATTCTGTTCCCCCTTCCCTTTTTCCTCCCCTTTTCTCAATAACCTGCACATTGTTCAAAACCAATTCACTGTGAAATGATTTTTTTTAATCATTAGGGCAAAATGCTGGAGTGCTAAGATTCCTGAATTAATAATATTGCTGCCATCCATGATTTTAACTTTCTCTTTTCTGTTGGCAGAAGCCAAGACATTAGGAGATATTTTCCAGCATTACAGTCAAACTGTGCATTTTTAGATTTGTGGGCAGGCTGAGTGATCTCCAGCCAGAGTCTCAGCCCTCAGCCCTACATTCCAATGTCATTCTCTTACCACAGCACCATTTCTGGTCTCTCCCAAGTCATCGCTTTGGAGAAAATGAAGTGCATTTTCAGAATTTAATTTAAGAATAACCCAGGCAACCTAAGGCCAACTAACAAGGCAGTTGGTGAAGTCAGCAGAAGGAAGAGCTGATATTAGCAAGATCATGATGGGAGGTGTTCTCTACATGCAAGACCTGTACCAAAGACCTTTTATATTTACATTAAGAATTTCTTCAGAGGCTGGAGCTTCTGGCTCAAGCAGCCTGAAGTGCTTACATCTTTTTTTCTTTTTATTTTATTAAAGTTACAGGGAAACATAGCACTTAAGTTAAGATATGTATGCCAGAACTAACCTACTTACATTCAGGTATCAACGTGAATTTCATTTCTCATGGAAGCCTGGCTCACTTTCAATTAGGAACAAGGCACACTCCTAAAATTCTTCCACCGTAGCACTTGCCACAACTGTAATTTACTAATTACTTGGGTAATCATACAGATGGGGTCTGTCTCTCCACAGAAATATAAGTTCCACGCAAACAAGGATTGAGTCTATCTTGTTTATGACTGTGCCCAGCATCACAGACTTATTATGCAGGACTCGATAAACATTTATAGTTAACACTAGCTAGTTGGCTACATAGATTGTTAGAAACTAGCAATCCAGTAACGCCCACCTGCCTTGGCTGGAAATCAAGAAATAAAAGTTTGGTTTTTTTTTCGGGAGCCCATATAGGTGGTGAATTCATAATCAGATTTTATTTCTATCTCTTTTCCTAGCCTCTGGGACCCTAAATTGCCTCTTTTTCCTAATTTATGGCCCCATCATCCTGAAAGTTAACCAGTTTCAAAATATAGGAAACAGTATTGGTTCTGTCTTCTTTGTCAATCTTTCTACTTCTAATTGATTCTACCTCTACAAACTTCCAGTGCCTGTTCCTCCCCTCACACCACTCTAGTTTAAGATCTTGCTACCACTCCCTAGACATAGAACTGGCCTCTGACCTTTGCTCTTTCTTTTAACCAGGTCTCTTCATTTCTAGCCAGCAGGTAATTATTGATACTTTCAGGTCACCTTCTAATGAAAAAAGCACTAGTGGATTTCTCATATGCTGGTAAACCCCACAGCTTAGAATACTTTATGGGGTCCCCAACCTACCTCCAATCCCACATGATTCTTCGACTTTCAGTTGAAATGCCACTTGATACAGAAAGGCTTTTCTATTTTCTACCTGAAGATGCAACCAAATGCTCCCACCACGTTTTTTGGAATTTTGCAAATGTTTAATTTTATAAATTATAAAGCATCTGCTAAATTGTTCCTGTTAGTCTGGAATGATCTTTCAGCCATAATCTAGATCACATTGGTCTTTGTTTACCCGAAAATGCCTAACACTATGTCTGGCACACAACAGCTTTTCAAACATTCCTTGAACTTAATCAAATTCATTCTTTCAAACATCCACTCTCTATTTACCAACCACTGCCCCACCCCAGGGATAATGATGTAGAGTAATTGTGTGACCTTAAGCATAGGGCTTTAACTCTTCTAGACCTTGGTTTCCTCATGTGCAAAATGAGCAACCCTGTGAACCAAATAAGATCATGCATGTAAAGCACTTAGCCCAGTGGCTGGCTCATAGTATATGCTCAATAAATGTTAACCTTATAGTTATTGTTTCACAAGGCAGTCTGTTACATTTTGGGGCAGTTAAAATTACTAAAATATCCTTCCCAATTCTGAGTTAAATATACCTCCCTATAACTCTTATTCATTGATCTTAGTTTCTCTGCTTGTGGGCAACAAGAATGAAGCGATTTCAAAGTAGGCTCAGATAACACTTCTAAAAAAGCCTGATTCTCAGCCCCAGGCCTGGAGTGAAAAAGGAAAAACTGAGGTCAACTGGGGAGAGGGAGCTGTATTTCATTAAATCCATGGGTTTCCGAAAAGAGCTAAGGTTCTGTAAGTTGGTGTTTGTTTTCTACCTTAGGAGTTTCACTCTGGGAGTCCAATATACTGCTTAAATTTCACTTATTTCCTTTAGCTGAAGGATTTGGGTAAGCAAGGAAAATTCTGCAAGATGACTTCACCATTGGCAGTAATTTGCCCTTGGCCAAATTGACTTGCAATTACTCTAAGAGTGTCAGAAGTTTCCAAATTAGCTTAGTCTCTGTCTGGTGCTGAGTAGGCTCCTCAGGGTGGGTCGTGTCCATGACTTGGGCCCAGTGCAGGATGGATCCAGCTGCTCTTAAAGAGTATGTGCCCTGTTGTCCCCATTTTCCCTACACCTGACTCAACTCCTGCTGGTAACTATGACACTTCAAGATGTGTTTCTGTTTTTTCTAGATTCCCACACCCTCTTCCATTAGAGTCTTCTATCTCTAGTTTCATTTTTTTTAAATGGCCTTTGACTGACAGAAGTTTCCCTTTTTGAAGAGACCAGGCTTTTTGCTTTCTTAGCATGCTCTGAAGATGCTCTGCTGTGCTGTGAGATTGGACAAGCCAAGCTGTAGAGATACTTTCAGGTCCACACACAAGTACTTTGGCCCAGTGACACTATAAGCGTATTTTCAGGATTCTGAAATCATTTCCAGAAACATCAAGAAGGATTTGTAACTCTCCAGTGGTTGCAATGGCTTATTTTCACATAAACACTAATTTCAGAATAGTTCATAATTTTCTTCAACTCAAGCACCCAAGGGCAAACAAATTATGGGGGGTTTTTTAGTTGTTTTTTGTTCACTTGTTTGTTTACAAAATTCACTGACTATCTTACTAGGTTCCACTGCATGACAGCAGTACTCTCCCAACCAACCATCTGCCTCTACTTTTGTCCTCCATAATATCTTCTCTACCAGATCACCAGAGGAATTTTTAAATATAAGTCAGAATATCTCATATCCCTGCTTAAATATGTTCCAGCTTCAATTCTACTCAGCAGGAAATCATGGACTTCAAAGCCATATGTACACTAGCTTCTGACATTCTACTCTCTCAAACCATCCTCTCGTTTGCTTACCACACGCAAGCAAACAGAACTTCTTAGAGTTCCTCAAATGTATCTTTCCTGGAAAGAGCTCATCGTTTTGCACTTACTCTTCCTTCCACCTGGATTCTTCTTCCCTGAAGTCTAAATATCTGGCTCAGACTTATGTTTTTTGGCTTCACCATAGATTTAACTTCCTCTGAGAACTCTGAAGTAGAACCCTCTTCCTCACCACGCAAAGCTAAAGCTGCTCTTTCCATCATTTAGCTTATTTTCATCACAGTCAGCCTTATTCAATGCCAACCTTCTTAGAATTGCCATGATTTATGCAGTTGATGGTGCCAGTTCCAAATAAATAAAAAAGCTCATGAGAAGAGAGTCTTCAATCATAGACTCGCTGCATTTTTCAGTGTGTGTGGGGGGGGGGAGAAACACAAACACATGATACCAACCCATAGTAATTAAACTTACGTGAATTGTATATAAAAGCTACCCTCATAACAGCCACAGAGCCATCGCCAGGCAGCATGATTAAGAAGAGGAAATAGTCCCTTCCTCTCTCTATGACAGTGCGCTGCTCACTTTATAAGAAGGAAATACTACCCATGATGGAGCCCCTTGCTGTCATTGGAAGAGCCAAGTTTGATGTGATTGCAACAATAGGTTGCTTCTTTAATATTCCAATTTCCTTCTAGGATTGAATTACCAGCCCACTTTCGTACTCCTTAGGTGCTGCAAAAGCAATAAAGTTCTTCAGAAGGGGAATTTCTCCTTGATCACTGTCCACTGTTGTATTCCTCAAAAGACACTTGATAGAGGAACTTCTCTCAACAGTGAACAAATAAGCCTTCAGCTTGTAAACCTGGCAAGAGGCATATCCAAACTTGACTAAAGCCTAAACATTAGAAAAATGAAAGTGAAAATAAAGTGTTAAAGTAGCAATGTAAGTAAATCCTAACATGTAGTGAATGCTTATTATGTGCCAGAAGTGGTTCCAAGCCTCTTAAAGGTGTTGTTTCTCTTAAATTCCATAACAATTATTTCAAGATATTGCTATTATCTCTCCAATTTACAGATGAGAAAACTGAGGCACAGAAATTTTTTTAATTAGCCCAAGTTCACCCAGGCAGTAAGTAGTGTGTAAGGATTTGAATCCAGGAGGTCTGACTACAACACCTTTATTCTTTTTTTTTCCCCCATTTTTATTTTAGATTCAAACACCTGTATGTTTGTTACAAGAACATATTCTGTATTTGTAGGGATTGCATCTCAAGTGACTCATTCCTAAACATACCCAACCCAATCAGTATTTTCTGAGCCCTTCCGCCCTCCTCTCCCCCTCCTTTATTGATGTCCCCAGTGTCTACTATTTCCATTTTTGTGTCCATCTAGCTTGTGCATATAAGTAAGGACATGCAGTGTTTGGTTTTCTGTTTCTGGGTGAGTTCACTTAAGATGATCCTCTTCAGCTCCATCCATGTTGCTGCAAAGAACATGATTTCGTTCTTTTGATGTCTGTATAGCATCCCATGGTGTACATATGCCACATCTTCTTTACCCAGTCATTGGTGGACACTTAGGTTGGCTCCATGATTTTGCTATTCTGAGTAAACATCTTTGTCCTTTTTTTAATTTTAAAGATGTAGGGTACAATTCAGATTTAGGTATACAAGTGGTCATCATACAGGTGAAGTTTGGGCTGCCCTTGGGTCCCCCACTTCACCTGGTTTGAGATCCGGTACCCTTATTGATGTTATATGTCCCTGGCAGTGTCCCACTACTGCCAATCTCTTTCTATTGTATTATGGTAAATGTTCAGGGTCCACTTATGAGTGAGAACATGTGGTACTCAGTTCTTTGTTTCTGTGATAGTTCACTGAGTATGATAGACTCTAAATCCATCCAAGTTGTTGTGAAGTTCATAATTTTGTTCTTCTTTATGGCTGTGTAATATTCTATCATGTATATATACCACTTTTTAAAAATCTGTACAGTAAGAGTGGCCATCCTTAATAAAACAGAAAACAACAGATGCCAGTGAGGATGGAGAGAAAAAGGAACACTTCTACACTTTTAGTAGAAATGCAAACCAGTTCAACCTCTATAGAAAACGGTGTGGTGATTCTTAAAAGAACTATAAACTGACCTTCCATATGACCCAGCAATCCCCCTTCTGGAAATATAGCTAGAGGAACTTAAATTTCTCTACAAAAAAGATACCTGCACATGCATGTTTATTGCAGCACTATTCACAATAGCAAAAACACCTTTGTTCTTAACCAAGTACTGTTCCACTATGTGCCAGAAAGGCTTGGGAATAAATACATTACAAACAGTGGCTATAACACCCAAGTGCTCAAGACCACCAAAGGGAAAAAGGCTTGCAGAAGTGGTTATGCAAGGCTTCTGCCACCTTGTTGGAATCTCGAGAGACAAAGAAGTATGGTTGGTCCACTCAACCTTGTATGAGTCAATCTCACAAAAATTTCTGGGCATTCATGCAACATCTCACTTCTCTTCCAATTGGCCAATCTCTTGTACCTAACTCTTATCTCTCTGAGTTATTTCAGAAGAGCTCCCACCATCAGTTTCTCCCAATGTGAAGCCAACTGCCATCCTAAATCTGTTCTAATCACATTGAGCCCTCCTCACCCATTACCTACCAAACCAACTGGGTGTGATTAACCAGCTTTTCCACTTATGAGTTCTGACAATTAGGTTCATGAATCATCCTAGAAAAAGTGCTACGTACCTCATTGCTGAATATCACTAGAGTCACCTTTGAAGTACTCTCTTTGGGAAGTTATGCACTGATGCCAGCACCTAGTTAGTACCTAGTTCACCTTTCAAAGAAATTTTGGAACTCTTTTTCTAGAATGGACATCAGAGCTGTCATTATTTGTTGGGGTCTATTAAGTTTGCAAACTTGCCACCATGTACTTATGTTGGCAGCATTGTACAAATAACTGTATTGGAACACCCTCCCAACTTACCTGATCTTACCCCCAGTGACTTTTTTCTTTACCCAAAGATAAAGGAAATATTGAAAGGAAGACATTTTTATGACATTCAGGACAGCAAAGGTAATATGACGACAGCTCATCAGAGCTGGCCATTCCAGAAAAAGAGTTCCAAAATTGCTTTCACGGGCAGACTAGGCACTGGCATGGGTGCATAGCTTCCCAAGAGGACTACTTCAAAGGTGACCATAGTGATATTCAGCAATGAGGTAAGTAGCACTTTTTTCTAGAATGAGTTCATGAACTTAATTGTCACTCCTCGTACTATGTGGAGAACCTTGTACGTGTTACTTAACTTTGTCTTAAGGCAAGTGCCTTCATCTTAAATGCGAATATAATGCTTTTCTCACAATGTTCTTTTGAGGATCTTATTTGTAGTGATTGCTCAAACAATGGTAGCTATGTTGCAAAATAAAACACTTAGAACTTAAGATTTTCTGTGTGCGTGGTTCTCACCAACATTTCCAAGTATACCCCACACAAATGCCTTTCAACAAGTATTCCTACCACTGAGGCTCACCTTCTCTCCTCTAGACCAACATTCTTCTAGGTGTGGTCCTTGGACCCTCTGCATCAGATTCATTGGCAGTGATTTTAAAATTCAGATTCCTAGGCCCCACACTTGGTCTTGTAAGTCAGAATCTCTGAGAATAAATCTTGGACTATCTTCATTCTTACCAGCTCCCTGCCCCCAGTAATACATGCCTACAACACTAACCAAGACTCACTGCCCTGTTTATAATAATGTTCTTTCTGCCCAAGATTCCTTCCAGCTTTCATATCTGTCACCCAAACTTCACCAATAATTCAAAGTCTGACTTAAATTCCTCTGCCTTCATAAAACCTTTCCAGATTCCTCTCACCAGAAATAAACTGTGCTTGCTTTGAATTATCACAGCATTTATTTATTTATGACAACTCTTCCTAATGTTTTCAAGCTACTTGAGGTGATAGTCAGTACGTAATTCATATTAATATCCTGAAAGTTGTCTATCACAGGGCTTTGCATAGAGTAAGCACTCAGTGAAAATGAAATTGAATGGACAGCATGGCATCCAATCCCAATATTTTTAGATCATTTTGATAAGCCAGGTGTATTAGAGTAATACCCTGACTTATTCTAGGGAAAAAGAGGAGGGAATGCTGACAGAACAGATCTTATTTTTCTCTTTTTCTCCTCCCTCTTCTTTCTGATTTCTTCTGCCATCACAATCCAGGGTTGATCCTTTATGCCTTAGCCCACGTCTTGGGTAGGGAGGAATGAGTAGAAACCTTTCCTTTCTTCCCTTTAGCACAGTTAAAACTGGCTGACAAGGTTGTATAATCTCCTTTATTTATTTAAGATTAAGCAAGAAAGGAAATCAATATAGCAAGCACAAACAAGGTAAAGTCCTCAAGTTTCCCTGGTATAGGTTTCTGGTCAGCCCCAACGGCTGGATCATTTCTCCAGCTATCTTGGGTGGCTTTTGGCTCCATGAACCCTGCAGGTTGGGTGCTGTACTCACTGCTGCTAAACAAAAGCTACTCATTCATTCAATCTGCTCCCTTCTTAAAGCACCCCATTGCTTTTTACCCCCACCCACCCAAGATCTCTTCACAGCCTGGACCTTGCTGAAAGGGGCACACTTTATCTCCAAGGAGTGGCAAAGCAAGACAGCACTGACTTTGCCCAGGTAATTTCAGGCCCAAAAGTATAATCATATTTCAATAAGGTGAGAGCAATAATATTCCATTTCTGTCCTTTCTCATCTCACTGTTCCATGTCATTCACCCTGTAGTTTTTTGAACACACCAAGTTCTGTTCCATCTCAAGCCTGGGCATGAGCAATTTCCTCTGCCTGAAATGCCCCTTTCTCTTATTCAAGTGAACACATAAACTTTTCTTTGAAAATCATGTTTTTCTTTAAGTCTTAGCTTAAATATTCAGTCTTCAAAGGAGACTTCCATGGCTATATTTGTAAATTAAAGTAACTTCCTTTGCCAATTATTTTCTATATCAGTCCCTTATTTATTTCCTTCCTAGCACATGCCACAATCTATAATTCTTCTATTCACTTTTTACTGACTTTCTCCTTGTATTTCCAGAGATTATCTCAACTGGACAAGGTCAAGGGTTGTGTCCATCTTGTCCACCATTTCTGACACTTAGTAGCAATTCAATAAATATTTGTTGAATGATTGAATAAAATAATTACACAATATATAACCATAAGGAAGAGAAAGGAGTCACACCATCATATATATCAGATATTTTATTCATATACAATTTTACAACCAGTAAATAATCACTTTTGATTTAACTTTGTAACAATATAAGATCTGGACACTAGAGCTATGGTTTAAGTTATTCTGCTGTTAAAAGAAACAGGTGCTCCCCTTTCTACTAGGGTGTGACTTACCATAATACTTATTCTTTTTATAATAAATTTAATTTCTTTCAATTGAACCCAACTCCTAGAGACTACAAGTTGACATCCGTGTGAGACATCAACACAGGAAAGACAACTTAAAGAAGCAGATGTGGCTGTTTTAGAAGGAAAAAAAAGTCTACATACTGTTTTAACTTTGCAAGTCTCAAAGAATTCTTTCATGACAATACACTGAGAACTACTTCGTGAAAATAAATAGCCACAGAGGAATATGGATTTAATTGCTTGAATTGCTGCATTAGCTAAAATAAAACAGCTGTGATCACATTCTGGGGTAAAAACCATTGTTCAACAAAAAGCTCTATTAAAGATCGCCCCAGTGATGAGTCTGGCTCTCTAAAAATCAGGCATACCACTTACTGGACCACCCATTGTTCTTAGGGTAACAGTGATTCCAATTTTGGGGTCATCTGGGTTGGAGAAACGTTGTCTATCCATTAAGGCTTAGGACTGCTTGATAGATTTTTCTTTTTTCTCTAAATACACAGCTCAAGTTACTCAAAATTACTCAGCAAAACAAGTTCCTTTCATATTTCTATAATCCCAAGACACAGGAAAAGGTGCTGGGCTGGCAGCTCGGACTTTTAAAGTTCAAGTTCACTAAAAGATGAAACGAGATCACCAAAAGATTAATCGGGAAGCAGACTTTGTCCAAGTTCTTCCTAAGCAATCTCAGTGAACAGACCTTGGTCCCTGAAAATGTGAGTCTTCAAAGAGGTGGTTTTTTATATTTCTAGTCCTACATTTCTCATGTTCTGGACTATTAAATTCACACGTCAATGGTTCTCAAAGGTGCATACGAGTCAACCTAGGAAGGTTACCTTAAAACACATATTTCTAGGTCTCACGTAGCTTCTGGTTCAAAGGGATTTTGTTGTAAAAACCTTTTTAAAACATTCAAGTGATTCTGAAGATTGTGGTCATTTAAATACAATTTTGATGGCTTCTGATGTTTCTCAGTGTCTGAGAAATCTCAATATTTTAGGATCCAAACTACATATTCCTTCCTCTTATATTCAGAAGTGGCACAAATACCCCTTTATCTGTGAGAACCAAAAGTGCCACTATTTCCTCCCATCCACACCCATTTTAAGGGAAACTTACGGGGAAGAGACACAGCCAGAGGTTGCCAGGTAACTTAGCATCTGAGAATGACATGATACTAATATCAACTGATTAGCAGCCTTAATTTCACCTGCAGGGTCCCTTTGCCATGTCATGTGACATATTTACCAGTGTGACACAAGAGGAAGAAGGCTATGGAGGCCAAAATCTTTCTTAGGGCAGTCACCCACCTTTCCTACCCATTCCTCAAAATCCTCCTTCTCCAAGATGACCCCCTAATAATTTCAATTCTAACCCTCAAAGTGACTCACCCCTTTTTGAGTTACTATTGTACCCAATTTAGTTTACAGCTCACAATAAATGGCTTGCCACTCACTTGTTCTCTAGTTATTCCATGTGTTTTGTTACCAGCTACTTGATTACTAGTTCTCCGAGAGCAAAACATGCTTCAAATGTCTCTTCATTCCACACAATAGACAACCAATCACAAGCATGAAGTAGGTGCAACAACACTTGTTTCAACCTGCCGAGCATCTACTCCTCTTTTCTCCTCATTCTTCCCTGGGAGTATCGTCTCAATTTTCCTTTGAAGAACTACCCTCCTCTACCCTGTGTGCATTTCTTTCAGATGGGGATAACCCCTCCCTGATTCCAGGAGAGGACACATGATCTAGGTTGGGTCAATCAGCATTATCCATTTCCCTGGACTCAAGTATTGGTTCATAACTGTCACATGGCCCATGCTGGGCCAATGAAATTCAGTCCTGGAACTTTTGCAAGTATAATCAAGGAAGGAGTAATCTTTTTCTGTGTAGGTCGCCAAGGTTATTAAGCTTCTATAAGTCATCTTGTTACCACTAGGGGAAGATCTGTCCAAGAATGGAACAACACAGATACAAGCAGGGCTGAGAGATACAGAGCCAGGGACTGAGTCCTAGCAACCTAGTTTCTGGCAACAGCCAGGCCAGAAGCTAGCCTTATCTCTTATACTTTTCAGTTGCACCTAGTATACAGTCAACAATATAAAACAGTATTCGAGCCCATTCAAGTCATATTTCTATCACTTCAACCAAGAGGGTCCAGATATATTTAATGCTTAATGAATATTAATTGGTCAATCCCTATTTTTTACTCCTGGGAAATGTTGAACATATTTGGGTTCTTAAGGCTACAAAATACCTCTTTGAAGAGGTCAGTTGTTTAACTTCTGCCTATGGCAAAGAAGATTCACATGTGATACACTGTGACCTCTGGAACCAGACAACTAAACATGGATTCCAGCTCTGCCATTGACAATTTGCATGACCTTGAGCAAGTTACCTCTTTAAGCTGATGAAAACCACAGTAAAAGACGTGCATTATTAAAATATCATTTTCTGCAGATAATGAACTGAAGGGTGTAGAGGTAGGGGACGGGAAACATTATCGATGTTCAGGCAACAGCAGATGAGGGTTTATTTTAGACTACGGCATCATCATTTAGGATGCAGAGCAGGGGGAGATAGCAAGAACTGCAAGACTTAGTGGGGTGTGGGGGAAAAGAGAGGAGTTAAAGCTTCTGGAAACTAGCTCTATGATTTTTATTTGGAGACACTAAAAGAAATACAGCCTGCTAGCCAGGTGGTGGTATGTTTTTTCCTTTTTTTTTTTTGAGTTAGAGTCTCACTCCATCACCCAGGCTGGGATGCTCATGGCCACTGCAGCCTCCACCCGCTGGGTTTAGGTGATCCTTCCTCCTCAGCCTTCCAAGTAACTGGAACTATAGGTGCGTGCTACCATGCCCGGCTAAGTTGGTGGTATGTTTTTAAATGCCAGTTTACCTGTTATTTTTGACAACACAGCTTTTGATGCAGACCTGTAGATTCCTTCTTC
The DNA here is from genome assembly GCA_963574415.1 of Tarsius wallacei. Taxonomy (NCBI): domain Eukaryota; kingdom Metazoa; phylum Chordata; class Mammalia; order Primates; family Tarsiidae; genus Tarsius; species Tarsius wallacei. Next base: position 3,696 of record CAUYQG010115428.1, on the reverse strand, counting down.
TTGAATGACTTGAGTAGCTTCTCACCTCTAGGCAAAAGAGGAAGATCTCTCTGGCAGGTGATGCTTTCATCTTTTTGATTGAAAGCTATGTTAACCAAAGTATTAGAGTAGTCTCATTGTTGGTATATTAGGTGGTTTTAGGTGGATTACAGTATGGTTGGCTATTCACAGACATTAAATAACTCTGAATCACATAGGGAGAAAGCTATTCCCTTTCAGGCATCTTGATTATTTTGTTGGAAAAAAAAAGTGTGTGGGAAGCAAAACATCTTTCACATCTCTTTCTACCACTAGCTAATTTCATTGTTTACTAGGGAGCAGGTCTCAGACTCAAAACTTTCAGGAGGCAACAGTCTCTAACTAGAATTAAGTAATCTTGTGTCTTCCATGAATTCATTTTTACATGTGCTTTCAATTTATGGCAAGTGGAGCTTGTTTTCCCACTTGTAAAAACTGCAGTTCTCTTTTTAAAATAATTTATTTTATCTTTAAAAAAAAAAAAAAGACCTTGTTTAAAACAAACTAAAGAAATGTGGCACACAACCATGGCAGGAATTGGGGAAAGGGTCTACAAAAGATGACTGTCTTGGGCCAAGTTTTCTAAAACATCATTCATCAATGGCGAAACTTCTGGTACTTTGACAAATGTCAATTTGGAAGGTGCAGCACTCAGAACATCATTAGAATTATACCATGCATCAGCCTGTGTGGTGGCTTATACCTGTAATCTCAGCACTTTGGGAGGCCAAGGTGGAAGAAACACTTGAGGCCGGGAGTTTCAGACCAGCCTGGGCAAATAGCAAGACCCTGTCTCTATAGAAAAATTTTTTAAAAATTAGCCAGGCATAGGGGTGCACTAGTCCTAGCTACTCAGGAAGCTGAGGCGGGAGGCTCACTTAAGCCAGGAGTTCAAGGCTGCAATGAGCCAGGATCTTGCCACTGTACTTCAGCCTGGGCTACAGAGCAAGACCCTGTTCTCAAAAACAGAAAAAAATTTATTTTTACTGTGCAGCTAAAAGTCTACAGCCAGTAGAGGTTCCTTCTCTTTGGATAGGTATGTTTCTGGAATCACTGCAGTTTCTGTTCCTAACCTGTCCCGAGAACTGCCTCGCTCTTCTATTTATAGCAAGCATTCCCGGAAGCCCCTTGAGAGCCTAGTGCAATCTCCTAAACTTCTTATTCTAAACTATGCAAGAATTTGTTTCACTCATGATGAATAAACACTCCAAATGACGTTTGGAGATGCTGAGGCTCTTGCTCGGCCGCGAGTGGGACGAATGTGCCTGGCCTTCCCAGACGCCCCGCCACGTTCCTGCAACCTCATCCGCACGTGCCGCAGGACAATCTCTGGACACACACACCAAGCCTTCTGGCCTGGGAGTGTTTAATTTCATCGGCGAGCTTTCGTTTATTGAGAAGCCGACTCTGCAAGGGGGAAAAAAACCCCACTTCAGGCTGATCAGGAGAGTTCTAGCACTACTAAACTTCTCCCCCTAGTGGATTTTTCATTGAGGTTTCTAAATCATTCAGAGCTGGAAGCACAAAGGCCATCTTTATCCAGACTTGTAATTTCTAATTTCACCGTCAAAAATGGCATTTAAAAAAAAGTATATTGACAACCGTGTGCAGTCCCCTGCCTGATATATTTTTGTCAACTAAGATCACTGAAAACCAATAGCGCAGCCACAAAGAAGAACAAAGTCATGAGCTTTGCAACAAAACCTGGATGGACTTAGAGTCTATAATACTGAGTGATCTTTCACAAAAACAAAGACCTGGGTATCACATGTTCTCACTCATAAGCATACCTGGAACAACTATGGTAATACTTTAAGAAAAGGATTGGCAGTAGCGGGGAAACTGGGGGGAAGGGGCTGGGAGTTGGGATTGGCAGTAGTGGGAATTTGCCTGGGGAATTTGGGGCACACCTTATCAACAAGGGTACCTGCACAATGAATATTTGTATACCTAACCCTGAATTGTACCCCACAATTTTAAAATTAAAAAGTTAAAAAGTTTAAAAAAAAAGAAAACAAAAGGATTGGCAGTAGTGAGAAACTGTGGGGGTGGGGGGCAGGGAGGTAGTATTGGCAGTAGTGGGAATCGGCCTGGGGAAGTGGGGTCACACCTCATCAACAAGGGTACGTGAATAATGAATATTTGTATACTTAACCCTGAATTGTACCCCACATCTTTAAAATAAAAAATTTAGAATTAAAAAAAACCCCAATAACACCTGACATCACTTGAAACACATAAAAGCAAGCTATCTTAACCAGAACATAGGAAGGCCACAATCTCAGAATAAAAGTCAGCACCAAAGTTTTTTCCAGGAACTAAGGGGATGGCTTCTGATTTCAGTTGCTATGTTCTTTCTTCTATAGCCACCTCAAATAATACATTAAAAATAAATTAAAACAAAAATATGACTATACATAACTACAGCCAACTGATCTCTGACAAAGGAGGAAGGGCGATACAATGGAGAAAGGAGTCAAGAAACGATCCTGGAACAACTCTGGACATCATGCCAAAAAGGGAGAAGGAGGGAGAGGGGCAATCTAGACACCGATTTTACATTCTTCACCAAAATTGACTCAGAATGGATCACAGACTAAATGTAAAATGCAAAATGGTCACATTCATAGATGATAAGGGGAGAAAACCTAGCTAGCCTCGGGTTTGATGATGACTTGTTAACACAACACCAAAGACACAATCCATGAAAGAAATAATTGATAAGCTGGATTTTGCTGAAATTCAAAGCTTCTGTTTTGTGAAAGACACTATCAAGAGAATAAGAACACAAGCCAGAGAGTGAACGACAATATTTGCAAAAGACACTCCTAACCAAAGACTGTTATTAAAAAGGGACAAAGAAATCTTAAAATTCAACAATAAGAAAACAACCCAATTTTAAAATGAACAAAAGAAATGAACAGACACATCACCAAAGATATACAGATGTCATTTAAGCATATAAAAAATGTTTTACATCGGCTGGACGCAGTGGCTCAAGCCTATAATCCCAGCACTTCAGGAAGCCGAGGTGAGAGGATTGCCTGAGCCTACGGGTTCGAGACCAGCCTGAGCAACTTGGCGAGACCTCATCTCTACCAAAAAAAAAAAAATTAGCCAGGAGTGGTGGCGCATGCCTGTAGTTGGAAGGTTGAGGCAAAAGGATCGCCTGAGCCCAGCCAGTCGAGGCTGCAGTGAGCCATGATTGCGCCACTGCACTCCAGCCTGGGTGACAGAATGAGACTATGACTCAAAAAACAAAACAAAACAAAACAAAAACAAAAAACAAAAAAAACAGATCAAAGAAATAGATCTAGTGTCTGGTAGCACAACAGGGCAACTATAGTTAGCAACTTACTGCATATTTCTATCTTTTTTTTTTTTTTTTTGAGTAGGAGTCTCACTCTGTCGCCCAGACTGGAGTGCAGTGGCCGCTCCCGGCCACCGCAGCCTCAACCTGCTGGGCTCCAGCGATCCTTCCGCCTCAGCCTCCCAAGTAGCCGGAACTACAGGTGCGCGCTACCACGCTTGGCTATTTTTTTTTTTTTTTTTTTTTTTTTTTGAGTTGGAGTCTCACTCTGTCGCCCAGACTGGAGTGCAGTGGCCGCTCCCGGCCACCGCAGCCTCGACCTGCTGGGCTCCAGCGATCCTTCCGCCTCAGCCTTCCGAGTAGCCGGA
>CAUYQG010115427.1:0-10926 GCA_963574415.1 Tarsius wallacei | reverse complement strand
CTCAGCCTTCCAAGTAGCTGGAACTACAGGCACGCGCCACCACGCCCGGCTAATTTTTTTGAATTATTGTAGAGATGAGGTCTCGCCAAATTGCCCAGGCGGGTCTCGAACCCGTGGGCTCAGGCAATCCATTCACCTCAGCCTCCCAAGGCACGGGATTACAGGCTGAGCCACCGAGCCCGACTTCTTTTTCTATTTTTTAACTTATTTAATTTTGCTTTTATCTTAAATTATTCTGTCCTAATTTCTTTTGGTTTGCTTGTTCTTTTTCTATGTTTTTGAATTAGCTGTTTCATTTATTTGTTTTCTTCATTTTGTGTTTAATGATATGAGTGCTTAAAGCTTTGCATTTTTTTCTGGGTACTGCTTTAGCTATAGCCTATGCTTTTTTTTCTTTTTCTTTTTTTTTGAGTGAGGATCTCACTCTGTCTCCCAGGCTGGAATACTGTGGCATGATCATGGCTCACTGCAGCCTCGATCTTCTGGGCTCGAGCAATCCTCCTACCTCAGTGTCCCAAGTAGTTGGGACTATAGGCATGTGCCACTACTCCCTGCTATTTTGTTTTTTAAATTTTTTTGTGTGTGGAGACAAGATCCTGATATGCTGCCTAAGCTGGTCTCAAACTCCTGGGCTCAAGCAATCCTCCCATCTTGGCCTTTCAAAGTATTGGGATTATTGGCATGATCCACTGTGACCAGCCTATATCCTGTACAGTCCATGTACATCCATTTACCCAAGGAAGATAACCCAAATTCCATCTAGTTATAGGTAAAAAATCCAAGGTCTGCTCATGTTGTGCCATAGTTTCTTTACTAAGCCTAGCCGTGGCTCTTCTTGGTTTAAAAACCTATAAGGCAAAAAGACAAGGTATCACCCCCTCCGTATGCCCAAGTTACATTTGACCCTTGAACAATGTGGGGATTGGAGTAGTACCTCAAAAACTTAATTGCTAATAGCCTACTATTGACCAGAAGCCTGGCTGATAACATAAACAGTCAATTAACACCTATTTTGTATGCTGTATTATTTATATATTTGTATGTTATATGCTGTATTCTTATAACAAAGTAGGCTAGAGAAAAAATACTAGTAAGAAAATATCAAGGAAGATAAAAATTTTTTTTTTTTTGAGTTGGAATCTCACTCTGTCACCCAGACTGGAGTGCAGTGGCCGCTCCCAGCCACTGCAGCCTCGACCTGCTGGGCTCCAGCAATCCTTCCGCCTCAGCCTTCCAAGTAGCTGGAACTATAGGCACGCGCTACACACCCAGCTAATTTTTGATTTATTGTAGAGATGAGGTCTCGCCAAGTTGCCCAGGTGAGTCTCGAACCCGCGGGCTCAGGCAATCCACTCACCTCGGCCTCCCAAAGCGCTGGGATTACAGGCGGAGCCACCGAGCCTGGTGGAAGATAAAATTTAGTTAGTATTCATTAAGGAAAAGTGGATCATCATAAAGGTCTTCATCCTTGTCATTTTCACATTGAGTACTGAGGAAGAAGAGGAAGGGGAGGGATTGGTCTTCTGTCTCAGGGGTGGCAGATGCAGAAGAGGTGAAGGAGGTGGAAGGGGAGGCAAGAGAAGCAGTCACACTTGGTGTCACTTTCATTGGAAAAAATCCACATATAAGTGAATGTGTATCATTTGAACTTTGTTGTTCAAGGGTCAATTGTACAATAGTGAGACAGGGGCCGGATTAACTATAATATGCACACCAGCTTGGGTAGAAGAAAGATGGCAATGACAGAGCTGTCTTTTGTTCACGGTAATCCTTAAATTCTATCAAGCAGACACTGTTAGGGAGCCCTACACTGGTATCAGGAATATTCTTTGATTTGACCCTGGTTCTGCTCAGTGGAAGCAGCTTCCCTTTCTCATTGCTTCCTATGGCCCTTGCCTCTCCTGTGTGTGATCTTTTCTTTTCCGCGATTCTCCTGGGCCGCATCTGTGAGTGGTTGTTGTACTCTCTGTCCTCCTGTGTTCAGCTCAGTTGATTCATTTTCTGCTCCCAGATGTTTGGGAGCCAAAGGACATTTTAAATATTGATCAGTTGAGGGATTTAAAAATGCAGACTCGTGGCTTATTTGGAAGTACAATTCTCAAAAACTTAGTTTCTTATTTATTTGAATCCTGTTAGTTGCAACAGCTAGTAACTTCACCCTGAATTCTTTCTCAGTTCTCAGACTTGCCACATTTCTTTACTTTTTTCCCTTAAAACACCTTGAATGTCACTTTGAGACTTTATAGTCACAGAAGTCAGAAAACCTGAGATTTTCTGTTTGGCCATTTCCTTAATCAGATATTTGCTCTGTTAAAACAAAGTTTATAGGAGAGGTCATTGTTCTGAACTTGCTTCCCAGCAGACCAGACATCAGAATAGAGTCACTTGTGCTAGATGCCACTGTACTTTTTTTAAATAAAAAAAATAGTTAATTAACTTATTTTAGAGTTGAGGGGTCCATGTGAGGATTTGCTTCACAAGTAAATTGCATGCAGGTGAGGTTTGGGTTTCTAGCCAGTCCTCTCTCCCGTAGCCACTGTACTTTGCAACAGGTCAATTTCCAAAAATAAACAGACAAACACCAGAAGATTCCAGTCAACTTGAGTCATCCTATTAAGGAAATCCCCCTGTTTTAATCCTACAAGGAAAATAACTTTGAAACAATCAATCCATTTTTTGTTTTCTGTTTTTGCTTTCTTCAGCCCTTTCCTGCCTGCAAAGCAAACGTCCTCTGCTCAGTTCATTGTTTTCTAGAGTGAGGAGTTGCTTAATTCTGGAATCACAAATAAAAGCCAATTAGATCTTTAAACTAAATTTGTTGTAATTTTGTCTTTTGAGGCTCTAATGCAACTTTATTTACTAGGAGGGTCTAACAATAGGATGAACTTTGCTGCAAGGCTGCGCTTTAATGGATCTTTGTCTTTTTATTTTTATTTTTTTGAGTTGGAGTCTCACTCTGTTGCCCAGGCTGGAGTGCAGTGGCACGCTCACGGCCACTGCAGCCTCGGCCTCCTGGACTCAGGCAATCCTTCTGCCTCAGCCTTGCAAATAGCTGGAACTACAGACACACGCCACCACGCCTGGCTAATTTTTTTATTTATTTATGGTAGAGACGAGGTATCGCCAAGTTGCCCAGGCTAGTCTCGAACCCCCGGGCTCAGGCAATCCTCTTGCCTCGGCCACCCAAAGTGCTGGGATTACAGGCATGAGACTCAGTGCCTGGTGGACCTTTGTCTTGAAAAGGTCTTTCAGTTTTCTCTCCTACTGTTTGGAATCTAAAAGTTGTTGACTCTTTCACATTTTAAGGCCCCACATTTCTGGAATCTTTCATTTCACTTTAATTTCTTCTAGAAAGCTAGCTAATTATTTCTTGAATTCATCTCATTATTATTTTTTTTTAAAAAAAAAAAACCTTGGCAAAAAACAGCCAATAGCAATTCGCACAAAAATTAACAGTTCTCCAATTTCTTTTCCAATCTCACTGGGTACATGATTTGATTCCTCACTCATTGTGGCTATGAAATGTTTGACCTTTCCTGTTCCCTATTTTCTTCTGCCTGGCTTTTAGCCAGTGCCATGTACTTTAGTATTTTTGTTATAGCAGTGTCCACACCCCACTTTTGGTACTAATTTCTGTGTTAGACAAGTTAGGCTTAATCTGTATTAATAATACTCCTCTGCCAAATCTCAGAGAGATCACATAAAGGTTTATTTCCTGCTCATACATGTCTACTGTAGGTTGCTGGTGGGGATGGGTGGGTACTCTTCCACGTAGATACCCTGGGACTCAGGCTGATTGAGGCTCCATCATCTGGAAAGTCATTTATTGCTCTGGCAAGGGAGGAAAGAGTTGAGAATTGTATAAGAGCTTTTGCTGTCATAGCCCAGAAATGACACATATCATTTCTACTTATATTTATTTCATTGGCAAGAACTAGTCAAATGGCCCTATAAACTGCAAGGGTAGAAACTGCAACCTCTTGTATTCCCAGGCAAGAAGGAGAAATTGTACGGGTAAGCACAATGTCTATCACATATAAAAGTCTTTCTTGTAAAACTCTCCTCCTTAGCTTGCCTCTGGGGCTAGATTTCTGTTCCTCCAGCCCTGAAGCCATTTCCCACATGCAGTGTTGGCAAACACCCTGGGGGCATCAGTAGCTCTGGTGTCTTGAAGTTCTGCTTATTTCTTTGGTTGGTTCCAGGCTTTCACCCCAAACTTGGCCTGGAAATTCTTTACTGGATTTTCAGCTCTTATATACTTTTAATATATCAGAATTTTAAAAAATGTTTTTAATCTAACATTTTCTATTGTTTTTGGTGAAAGAGTTTATCTATGCAAGCACAGAAAAAGTAATATGGTTGGCACTTGGAGAGGTTCCACCTTTGGGCAATCTCATCACTGAGACTTCTTGTTACAGCCTCTTGTCTGCACTTCTTCCATTTGGCCTTGCCTGGATCATGGCTGCTTTTGGTAGCCCTTATATGTGATATAATCTGGAAATTACAACTTCTGGTTTTGCCAAAAATTTAGTTTGCTTTTAATTTTTTCATTTCCTTTGCTGCTTTTGAACCATTTCTAGGAAGAAAAGGAAAAAAATGTACATTGGTGTAGCCATGTTTATAATGGAAGTCTGCTTTAATTCTAGATTCTACTCATGAAAACTTGTTTTCCAATGTAAATGAAACAGTTTGTTCTGAAACCAAAGAACCTTGTATTACCTACTCCATATGTATATAGCTCATGAAATCGCAGAGGTGTGCATTACAATGGGCCCTAAGCTCACATAATATATTCTTTTGATGTTGTTCTGGAGTAATAAATTCAAATGATTTAAGCCAGTAATATTAAGACAATAGGGCTAGGAGCTTACACAGGTAATCAGATGTCTCTCTTTTTTGTTTTATTTTGGAGACTGATCTCCATGTCACTCCATGCTAGATACACTGTCAAGCTGTTTTTAGACCACGGTAATTACTAACATGATATACTTTAAAAACGACTTCTCTTTAGTCCTACTCTTCCACCAAGCAGAGTGTCTTTCGCCAGCCATTACAAGCTGTTTCTGGAGGGGAGGATCAAAGAAACCCCTTGAAGTATTCTGGGATTTGAAGATAATTGAGATCCAGGTGTCTAAAAATAGGGTGAAAGAAATATGCTCTCATCCTGGCTCGACCAGGACTGTCCTGTCCTGGTTTTCACATTCCCAGTGTACTTAGCAACTTTTTTCCCTCTAAAAGTATCCCAGGTGGGATTATCAATTGCAGTATCACCCCATTTAATGTGTGTCCCTTCAGCTGTTTTCAAAGTCATGTGTTTGGGGCTTAGTTACTCAGATGGACGACATTTAATATTAAACAGTTAAGATAGAGAAAGCCGCTGGGCTCGGTGGCTCAGCCTGTAATCCCAGTCCTTTGGGAGGCTGAGGCGAGTGAATTGCCTGAGCCCGCAGGTTCGAGACCAACCCGGGAAACTTGGTAAGACATCGTCTCTACAATAAATCAAAAATTACCTGGTGTGGTAGCGCACGCCTGTAGTTCCAGCTACTTGGAAGGATGAGGGAAGGATTGTCTAAGCCCAGTAGGTCGAGGCTGCAGTCGCTGGGAGTGTGCCACTGCACTCCAGTCTGGGTGACAAAGTGAGACTCCAACTCAAAAAAAAAAAAAAGATAGAGAAAGCCTCTGACTGCTGTATTCCTTTTGTCTCCTTCCAATATTCTCCAGAGAGCCTCCTGGTTTTTTTTTTTGTGAAGATTTTCTATGAAGAAAATTCATAATAATGATATGTCTTATTTACATGCCACTCAATATATGTGAGTGAAGAGAATGACTTCACTTATCTGTCTCCGTTAAATGGTTTTCTTTTGAGTGCAGTTAAGTTTCAAATTCTGCAGTATCATGGTTATAGATGCACAAATCACATACAGCATGAAACACTTTGAGAAAAAAGTCCCTCTTGATAAGTCTGAAATGTCACCATCTTCCCCAAGAACATAGGACTTTCTTTATGATTCTGCAAATACACCTAAAAGTCTTCATCTGTCAGTGTGATGGATATGCCACCAAATAACACTGCCTTGGCATGTAAATCATTTGCCAGGAAATCTTTAAAGAGGACTGTCAGATGCCTCTTTGCAGTCCTTGATTGTATTGATTTTATGCTTTTATGTGTTAAGGAATATAGCTGACTCTCAAGGGTAATTTTCTTTTAAAGTCCTAGAGAGCAGATGATTATAAAACCTAATAGAAAAGGCATCTTTCTCTTCACATTTGGGCTAGATTTACATCAGAAAATACAATAGCTGACAGTGTCATTGTGAACTACATTAATCATTCTGAAATTTAAAATTAATGTATTCTGCCATCTGGAGTCTTAACTAAACATTTTAAACATCTTTGAAATCTGCAAAGAAAATGTATCTCTTGACAAGTAACCAGAAGCTAGAATTCAGCTCAGATTTTCATTGTTTTGATGTCAAATATTGCTCAGATTCAAACCTCTTTGCAATCAGTGGTATGCATATGTATGTTGAGAGTTTTCCCATTCAGCAAGTAGATTTATGATCCCTCTGGAGACAAGTCAGTGTTTAGCATTTCTATATGCAGAATCATTCCTTCTTTATGTGTGCTTTTGCAGACTGAGCCAGGATACTCTTTATTTTTATGGACACGTTTGAAAGTCTTTCTTTGATCATTTATATTAAGGTGACAGTAACAAAATCTAAGAACATTCATTTAATCAATCAATCATTTAAGACTTAATGAGCATTCACAATGTGTCAGACTATGCTAGGCACTGAGATCATGAAGATGAATAAAAAATAATCCCTATGTCTAAGAAAATTTCAGCCTAATGAGAAGGCAGATACATTAATGGGTAATTATAAAACTATGTGAAAGGAAGGGAAATGATAAAGATATGGGGGTTTTATTTATTTATTTATTTTTGCAGCCTCCCACTTGCTTCCCTTGTATAAACATATGATCATAGAAACTACAGAGTGTGACCTGGTCCTTTTGTCCATAAGGAGAATACTATGGTCTAACTCTAGCCCGTACTCTACTGACAGGGAGCTGCACCCCTCTGGCCTGGGGTAGACTGGGAGAGCTGAAGGTCCCTGCATGACCCACGGCTTTGGAGTCCAGTTTGTTCAGTTCTGCAACTCACTTGGTGAATTATAAGTGTTTACTCAATGATGATTCACAGATCCAATTTGAAGTGAAATCACCCAACTCTTCTGGTGAAAGCCCCGAGTTTCCAAAGTGTCCAGAAACAGATTCTACCAGTTTACTTGATAAGGCATGACACCACATAGGCCCAAGGGGGTCATAGAAAGAATGGGATCTGAAAGGTTCAGGTGATTGTAGGGTTGGTGGCTAGAAGCTATACACTAACTGGCTATTTGGGCATTTGTCCAGAATGGAAACTGCTTGTGCTGGTCTTTGTCCAGCTGGATTTTATTGACCTTAATCCTCTTTAATTTCATTCTGAGTAACATTTTTGGCAATAGGGTCATAGATCCAAGCTCCCTTTTTTACAGTTTTCAGCTCAGATTCTATTCCTCTTCCTGTTCCTCATTCTATTTACAGTGTCAAAAAGTCAAGATACATTTAGTTTAAAGGCCTAGTTTTATTTTATTTGTGATTCTAGAATCTGGCAGCACATCATTCTATGCAAGCAGAATGAGTGTTCCATTGAGCTGAGCAAAGGAGGTTGGTTTTATAGGTAGAAAGGGACTGAAAAAAGTAGAAATAGATAACAAAAACCAGATTGGTAATTTCAGAAGATACTTTCCTTATAGTATTAAAACAGAGGGGACTTCCTTATTATACTGACTAAAGTGACTGCAATTTCCTGGTTTGTTGTTGTTGTTGTTTGTTTTTAAGCTGGCCTATTTCAAAGTTCAGTTTGATTATGTGACACTTAGCACAAGTGATTCCATTCTGGTTTGGTCTGGTCTGGTGGGGCCTAGTGCAGAGGCTAGTCCAAAACAATGACCTCCCATAAATGGTTTAACAATTATCATACGATTTCTCTTATAGAAGCATAGATAAAATGAGCTTCATTTGCTTGTCATTAAGTATGTCTCATGTGAGGATTTCTCGCTTAAAGAAACTGTAGTATTCAGCTTTAGGCTTCATAGAGCAAGATTCTCAGAGGAAGGATCTGCTTCTCAAGAAAAATTCTGATTCTGCTGGCAGGAAGTCCTGTGGGCTCACATCCCAGTAAGAATTGCACACTGTACCTGCATACCTGGCCTCTAAGACATAGCTCTTTCTTCAGTCAGCAGCACAGAAAACGTCTTTGACCTTGAACTGATTGCTGACTAGCTCCAGTCAAATTCATGTCTGGGTGAATTAATATCTGCAGAAGACAGTTTGTAAACCAGACCAGTGCTGGTCAAGGATGACTTTTTTATTACTCCAAGGTGATATATAAAACATAAAGACAATGTAAGACAACAAAGGTGATAGATGATTATTTATTTTGAAGGTTCTTGTCAACATAAAAAGTTGACAGCTTTATGTTGGTCTCACCCATTTGGGGAGAAGTTTGGCCACTCCACGAAGCACTTAGATTTGGGAGCCACTAACATTATGGGATGCAACTGTCCTCTAGAGCTTTCTCAGCCTCAGCACTATTGATATTTTGGGCAGGATATTTCTTTGCGGTGAGGGGGTGTCCTGTGCATTGTAGGATGTTAGCAGCTGGCTTCTAGCTCCTAGATGCTAGTAGCCCTCTCCTCCCTAGTAGTAATAAAACTGTCTTTAGACATTGCTAAAGGTCTGCGTTATCTGTAGGGACAGGGTCACAAATGAACCCCTTCCTCCAACTCAGTTGAGACCCACTAGTCTACAGCAGTATTTTTCAAATTGTGGTCTCAATTTATTAATGTATTGTAAACTCAATTTAGTGGATTGATAACAGCATTAAAAAATAAAATGTAAGAGAATAAAAAGTATGCAAATTCATGTTTTGCCAAATTTTGGTTTTAATTTTATGCATGGAAATACATATACATATTCTGGATTAAGATGTAACATTTTTCTTACTGGGGTATGTGGTCAAAGAGTTTGAAAATTATATCTGGGCTCGGTGGCTCAGCCTAATCCCAGCACTTTGAGAAGCCTACACGAGTGAATTGCCTGAGCCCATGGGTTCAAGACCAGTCCAGGCAACTTGGGCATGGTAGTGTATACCTGTATTCCGGCTATTTGGAAGGGTCCAGTCTGGGCAACAGAGTAAGACTCCACCTCAAAAAAAAAAAAAGTTACTGCTCTAGAGGCATTCTACATTTTATTTTATTATATTTTTTTCTCTTGAAGAATTTTTCTTGCGAAAAATGACAAATCATGGCAAGTGGTTTGGTGACCGTAAATAAATGCAGGTAGCAAGGAGAATGAGACTATATAAAGCATATGTATATATTTGCACCTTGATTATTTATATATGTATTTTTAATCACAAGGATGCTATGAAGCTTAACTAGTTTTGACAAAACATTTAAAAATAACCAACTAAAGCATACCGTAGCTAGATACAATATCATGACACATAATACTATTTTGCACTTCTATGTCACTTTCCATTTGAGACTCTCAGTCCATTGATTCATTTATTTCCTCCGTTTATGATTCTCAGTTCATCTCAGGGAAACTGAGGCACAAGCCAATGTTTACCTGATATAATATAAAAAAGTCAGAGAATGGATCTGGCCTCCTGTTTCCTTTACAATACCCTAATCATTTAAATATATTTTTATATATAGTAAATATGTATTTTACACATAGCAAATATATATTTCTATTTCATAGTATATATTTTACTGTATTTTATATAGCACATTTCATACTTTTTAAACATGTACATTCTGTCTGCTAGGCTGGTAACCTCTTGGAAGTAGGGTAGCTCTTCTTGGATTGTAAATCTCTCAGAGCCTAACAGGCCGTGGGCACACCGTCCGTGGGCAGCTGGCAGGCCTGAGAGATGCCAATTACATTGACTCAGTCCCCCAAAGAAACGCTTTCATTATGGATTCATGTGTTTAATGCTAGGCTACTGGCTGCTATCTAAAGTTGCTATATGAAAAAGGAACATATCTGCATCTTTTGTAATGATTTAGTTATATAGGGTGTGATGATCAGGGCTACATGCTGACTTTCATGTTCTGTAAGTATCTTTACCTTCATGGGCTCCTTCCTTCTTTAAAAACATAGTTAAAGGCTGGGTTCGGTGGCTCAGTCCGTAATCCCAGCACTTTGGGAAACCAAGGTGAGTGGATTGCCTGAACTCGTGGATTTGAGACTAGCCCGGGCAACTTGGCAAGACCTCATCTCTATTGCAAATCAAAAATCAGCCAGGCAGTGTCCAGCTACTTGGAAGACTGAGGCGGAAGGGTCACCGGAGCCCAGCAGGTTGATGCTGAGGTAACCGTGAGCATGCCACTGCACTCCAGCCTGGGCTATGAAGTGAGACTCCGACCAAAAAAAAAAAAGTTAGAAATGAGAGTTTATGACTGAGATGATATGCAGACAGGTATAATCTAAGATGGATTATATCTAATCTTTCTGAGTTAAAAATAATTGAAACATTTTTGTGGGTTCCTAAAAGTATTGTGGGCCCTGGGCACTATACCTTCTTCGGTATCTAATGAAGAGGTGAACCCTGGGACTAATGTATTGAAATATTAACGGGTACTTTCTGTTGGTGCCCGGCCACGGAGGCTCACTGAACCTTAGAAATCAGGAGGGCCAAAGACCCCGAGACTGCTAGGTCATGTTCGGGAGCTGTTGAAACCATTACCTCCCCCTCTAATATTTAGCATATTTAGCCAGAAATAACTCTGATGATTTAAGCATGGGGCTCTGAAACTACAGCAGGCATGGTTGACTGTGAAAGCTCACTGTTTCTGTTTCTCACAGACTGCA
>CAUYQG010115426.1:0-23123 GCA_963574415.1 Tarsius wallacei | reverse complement strand
ACAAACACACACACACAAAAAAAAACCCAGTAGGAATAGAATCAAGTCATTAAACTAACAGAACCAATCAAGCGCACTCTCAGACTTTTCGTTTAAGTCCAATGTCCTTTCAGCTCTGATTTCTAGCTGTCTTCTGAGGCTTGTGAGTTTGTTTACATTTACATGGCCTGTGTCTTTTTTTGTTGTTGCCCGATTTGGTGTTGTTACCTTGAGTCGCCAGCAGGTGGTGCTATCTCACTGCTCCAGATTGTCCCCTTTATGGTGTCTCAGTTGCTCCGCCCCAAAATGGAGGGTGGGCTGAGCAAGAGTCCGCTGGCAGAACCAAAGAAAAACTGGGGATAGGATCCTGCCCCAGGCCCACGGCCTGGCTGGGTGTCACATTGGCAGTGGAATCAGCAGTGCTCTCAGCAGATCCCGCTGGGAGAAGCTTCAGAGTCCGAAGTCGTGGATCACCTCTGGCACGGGAGGGGCGATCTGCAATGGCCGCTACTGAGGCGGTGACCGCAGCGATAGCTGCTCTGTCCACAGCCCCAGGCTGTCCAGACCAGCGCGATGTCCCAGTGGCAGTGACGGCTGAGTTCCCGTGAACAGTGGGCTGCCAACGATGGGATCCACAGCCCCCGGAGAGACAGCCAGAGGCCCTCCGTGTTCTGCCCTGTGAAGAGTCTCCCAGACCAGGCTGTCCCGCCGCCATCTTCTCTCCGAATTCCAGACTAATTTTTTATAACTGGTATGCAGACATAAATTCATCTTTTCCAGCAATTCTATTTATTTAATAATCTACATTTTCTTAAATTATTATAAGTATCTCTATTATTAAAAACTATTACTTTTCTGTATTTGGTTGCTAGTCTCATTTATTGTTTTATACATAGCATATAAATGTATCTAAAATAAATAAATAACATGATATATACACTTTATATTTATCACATGTAGTTTAGATAGATAGATGATAGATAGAGATCCAAAATATTTCAACTTTGAGCAGAGATCTCCCACTCCAGATTCACATAATGAATTTGGAGATTCACACCAAGTTAAAAAAAAAGTGTTCAAAGTGTCTGTGTTTACCAAACAGTTATCAATATGGCTATAACTATAGACAACTATAGTATACTATACCAAAGTGCAATTTTGTTTACTTCTAAAAATAATCCTGATATTTCTTAAAAGAAGTGGACATTGTATTTATATTATACTTAGTGTTTAGAGATATTTAAAATTTTTTTTGCAAACTCGAGTCTCTCTAATCTGTAAAAGACATATGCCTTCATATATTTTTCAGTTCTCTTTAATATTTTAACTATTTAAATATTTTCAATTTTTAGTACCTGTATATTTATGATTAACTTATTCCAGACACTTTATATTTTATCTTTATTTATTTATTTATTTTGCCAAGGAACCTGTTTTTTCCATTATTTTTTCTTTGGTATGTTATAAATGCTTGCTTTTAAACATGTCTTATTTCTAGTTTTTTCTTAAGATCACTTTTATGCCAAATGTTCAAGATATAAAAGCATAGTAATACAGTTTTAAAATAATATTGCCTAAATTCATTATTATGCACATCATAAATGTTGATATTTTGCCATTGCTGAATTAGATGTTATACTTTTTAGAATTTTTATTACTCATATGAATATTTTTAAACTTTAATGTTGAGTGCTTCCATTTTTTGTTTTATAAAAATTTGAACATAATTTTATTAATCTTCAATTATTTTCTCTAAAAATTATGTTTTTAATCTTATGTATTCATAAACAAAATTTTTTAAATTTTTTAAATTTTTTATTTTAAAATTACAGGGTACAATTCAGGGTTAGGTATACAAATATTTTATGTAGGTACCCTTGTTGATAAGGTGTGCGCCCCCTTTTCCAGGCAGATTCTAACTAATGCCAATCCCACCTCCCTGTCCCCCACCACCTACAGTTTCCTGCTACTGACAATCCTTTTCTTATGGTATTACAATAGTTGTTCAAGGTCCACTTATGAGTGAGAGCATGTGATACTCAGTTCTTTGTTTCTGTGAAAGATCACTCAGTATTATAGACTCTAATTCCACCCAGGTTGCTGCAAAGTTCATGATTTTGTTCTTTATGGCTGCATAATATTCCATTGTGCATATGTACCACATTTTTTAAATCCAGTCCTCTTTTGATGGACCAACCATCACAGTTGGTTCCATGTTCTTGCTGTTGTGAACAATGCTGCGATAAACATATGTATGCAGGTAACTTTTTTATAGAGTGATTTGAGTTCTTTGGGTATATTCCCGGTAGGGAGATGGCGGGATCATATGGAAGGTTGATTTTTAGAACTTTTAGGAATCGCCACAATTTTCCACAGAGGCTGTACTAGTTTACATTCCCACCAACAGCATATAAGTATTCCCTTTTCGCCATCCTCTCCAGCATCTTTTATTTTTTTAGTTATTGATGATGGTCATTCTGACTGGAGTTAGGTGGTATCTCAGTGTAGTTTTAATTTGCATTTCTTTTATGACTAGTGAGGTTGAGCATTTTTTCATGTACCCGTTGGCTGCTCGGACATCTTCTTTTGAAATTTTTCTGTTCATTACTTTGGCCCACTTTGTAAGGAGGCTGTTTGTTTTTTTTCTTTTCAGCACATTTGGGTTCCTTGTAGATCCTAGATATTACGCCTTTGTTAGACATAGAGTTGGCGTATATTTTTTCCCAGTCTGTGGGTTGTCTTCCTGCTCTCTTGATGGTTTCTTTGACTTTGCAGAAGCTTTTGATGAGCTACCACTTGTCCATCATATCTCTTATGGCATGGGTACTTGGGGTTTTGTTTGGGAATTGATTGCCAGTTCCAATTTCCATAAAGGTGTCTCCTGCATTTTCTAAGGTTCTTATAGTTTTTCTCTCAAAATTATGTTTTTAATCTTATGTATTCATAAACAAAATCTTATTTAAGAATTTTAATTATTAAATGCATTCCATCACAATAAAATATTGTATTTTTCCACTCTAAAATATATATATACTTGGATTTTTTCTAGTATCTCTCTCCTTCAGTGCTGCAATAAATGCCATTGTGCCCACATCCTTATATGTAATGAATATTTTACTAAGAGATATATACACACAGAATAGATGGATGGACAGGTAGATATGTAGATATAGATATAGATATAAATGATAGATATAGATACTAAATGATGGAGAATTTTATCTTCAATTTCCTTCTTTAAAGATGAGCACTTGGAACTTACATCATAACCTTTGGCTATCTGGAAAACTTACTATATAAACTGTAATTGAAAAGCTTGTTGATATTTTGAGAGACGAACAGATTTTTCATAGTAAATAAATGAAAACATTTTCAAATCTTGACAAAACATCATGTTGAAGTGAAAATAGATATATTCTTTAAACTACAGATAGTCAATCCAGCTGAGCACACTAACAATAGATTGCACTGCCTTGTGAAGTAGTGGATTCCTTGTGACTGGAGGAAAATAACTTGAAGCTGGGTGGTCATTTATAAGATTGTGTGGTTGTTTTATCAGCAGAAGGTTAAGGGGCAAAGAATTACTAATAAACTTTTGCTTTCATATGTACCCACTAGTTGGCAAAAAAAAAAAAAAGCAACTTTTTTTATTCCTGAAAAAATTGCTCTGTAGAAAATAATTACTCCCACAGCAAGGTGACCTTAGATCTCTTAAGGCTGTTTCCTTGCTTCTCCAATGAAATCAGTTTCCTGAAATGAGAGAAAAGGCTTTATATTGCCTTACCCTAAGATATTGTAATCGTATGGTTGAGTAGTAAGAGCAGAGCTCTAACTGCCTCAGGGCAGAACCTAAAAGGTTTGCTGCTGCACAACTCAGGGCAGGTAACCAGGTTAAAATTCACCAAATCAAGATTATATTATAAATTTATTCAATGTGAAGATTCACAGCAGAATGTGAGAAGCTTAGAAACAAATTGAGGAACATCAGATTTGGAGAAGATAAAGAAATATGTAAGTTTTACAAGTGTAAGTATTATACTTCTATTGTGAACATATTATTAGACTAAATAAATAATTGGTAAACTCTCTTGTAGATGCAAATTCAGCAACTATAAAATAGCAAAGTGAAAATTGTTGTTGTCTCTGTCAAATTGGGAGCTCCATTTGAAAGAGACAAATTCCTGTTCTCCACTTCTCTATTTGACTCTCCTAGTGCACTGGTTTTGGCCAACCCAGATAGGAACAGAATCAGAAGCTACTAAGCCAAGGAAATATATTACAATCATTATCTGTCCCTTTTCTGACCTTTCAATGCTTTCTATTCAGAAAATATTTAGTTATTAGTTTAACAAATACTTATTGATTATCAAAATTTGCCAAGAATGAAGAAAAGAGTAGCTACACAAAATAAAGTAATGGTCAATAGGGTGTCATTTATTGCTTACTTCTAGGTTTATAGGGAATCAAATATTGGAAGTTAAAATAAGGAGAAAAAATTATGCATGCATACAATTTCAGAGTTCTATTGACACATTTTAGGGATGGATATTAATGTTACATCAACGTTTTTGTACCCAACTTGATGTTACCCTAAGAATGAGGACATTCTCTTGTTGTATATTCTAGAATCTGAAAACACCTCTCTCTCTGAGGTACAGTGGCAATGGCACAGTGAATGATTCATTAATGGAGAAGCGTCTGGGTGCTCTGTTGATTGTTCAAGGAATTCTGAGTGGCTTTTATAAACTTCACGTGTTTCCATAATATAACTGCCTCTTTACTAAACACCTAAAGATGAAACTAGCTTTAGAAATAATCTAGTTTCATCTTCTAAGTTCAGTCACAGAGCTAGTAAGTGGCAAATGTTATCATCTAATTATTTAGAAGAAAATGAGATATAATATTGAAGCTAATCTGTTCTACTCACATTAAGAAATCATAGGAAGTAAGTGTGGAGAGGAATTTCTAGATTTTTATATTTTAAAAATGAAGAGTGATGCACCTTATTAATTATTAGATATTGGAAAGATAGAATGCACAGAAAATTTTTAGATAAGAAGAATTTTTAAAAAGGTATAACACCACTAACTTTATCTAAAATTTTAAACATTACACTTTATTTTCCTTCCTTTTTCTTCTCTTCTTCCTACTCCTTCTGCTTCTCCTCCTCCCTTTCTTCTTCTCTTTCTCTTTCTTTTTTATTTTTCTCCCTTTAACTTTTTTCTCTCTCTTTCTCTCTCATCTCTATTTCTTTTCTCCTTATATAAGTGCCTATTATGTTCCACCCTGAAATATAACAAATAAGATTTTGCATTTTAAATATAAATATAAACTTAAATGTAAAATGTGAGAAGTTGAGAAAGTTTAAGAAGCTGTTTATCTGATTGCAAAGTGAAAGGGCTAAATTCATGACTTGAATTCAAGTCTGTCCCACTCTAGAGTTTCATTGTTTTCTTCCGCCATAGGATTTAGCTTTGTTTGTCCAAAAGCATCTCTCAGTCTACTGTAAAAGTCATTACTATAAGCATACAACTTACTAGCTGTGTAAACTTGAAAATTTACTTAGTCTAAGTTTCTCCGTGCCTCAGTCCCCTAAATTGTAAAATGTGAATAGTAGCTACCTCGCAGAGTTATTGTGAGAATTAAATAATTAAAAGCATGACATATGCTTTGGAGGTTGGATAATAACATGTACAAAATATTGTGATTCATTTAATTGGCAAATCCTATCACAAAACAAAATTTATATTCTGGGGTTTTTTAAAAAACTATAATTATAAGGGCTTATTATTATTTTACTGTACCAGTAATAGTAGAATCTAAATATATCTGCATGCTTTTTCTTCATTTTTGACTAGCAAATTTCAACCCTTTAAACATTTTTGAATCAAATAAAACTTATTTGAGCTAAAATTTATCACTTTGGCATAATCTCTTTCATCCTATTAATATGTATGATATTAATGCATTTTTCACTTATACTTGCCCGTTTATGATTTTACATTTTAATTTTTAATATGTGTATTAAACATTATGCTAGGATCCATATCTAATTCTCTTTTTTATATTTCACCAACTTTCCACAGCAGTTATGAGTGCTAAATATTAGTCAATGATATTTGATTATGTAAGTGGGTATATATAATTCAATTAAATTGACTCAATTGAAAGCTTATCATATTTCTTTTCTGTATAAGCTAGATGTATTGCAATACCAATAATTGTGATATTTTCTTGATTTTCTTATATTTAGGTAACCGTAGGTTGGATACATGGCTCACACAAATGAATCAGTAGTGTCAGAATTTGTACTGTTGGGACTCTCTAACTCTTGGGAACTTCAGCTTTTCTTGTTTGCCATCTTCTCTATAGTCTATGTGACATCAGTGCTAGGCAACGCAATAATTATTGTCATCATTTCCTCTGACTCCCATTTAAACTCTCCTATGTACTTCTTGCTCAGTAACCTCTCTTTCATTGATATCTGCCAGTCTAACTTTGCCACTCCAAAGATGCTTGTGGACTTTTTTGTTGAGCATAAGACTATCTCCTTTGAGGGCTGCATGACCCAAATATTCCTTCTTCATAGTTTTGTTGGGAGTGAGATGATGTTGCTTGTAGCTATGGCATATGACAGATTTATAGCCATATGTAAGCCCCTGCACTATAGTACAATCATGAACCGGAGGCTATGTATAATTTTTGTGTCTATTTCCTGGGCTGTGGGTATTCTTCATTCTGTGAGTCACTTGGTTTTCACAGTTGATCTGCCATTCTGTGGTCCTAATGAGGTAGATAGCTTCTTTTGTGACCTTCCCCTGGTGATAGAGCTGGCTTGCATGGATACCTATGAAATGGAAATTATGACCCTAACTAACAGTGGCCTGATATCACTGAGTTGTTTTCTGGCTTTAATTATTTCCTACACTATCATTTTGGTCACTGTTCAGCGCAGGTCCTCCAGTGGGTCATCCAAAGCACTTTCTACACTAACTGCCCACATTACCGTGGTGATTCTTTTCTTCGGGCCTTGCATTTATTTCTACATATGGCCTTTTAGCAGACGTTCTGTGGACAAGTTCCTTTCTGTTTTCTACACTGTTTTTACTCCCCTGCTGAATCCCATCATCTATTCTCTGAGGAATGAAGATGTTAAATCAGCCATGCAGAAATTGAGAAACTGTCATGTGAACTCCTGGAAAAACTAGGAATCTCCACAAAATAGTATAATCCTAAATTAAAATGAAGACTGTCCAATGAATCACAGCATTATGCCAACCATCCTTGCTAGTGTTATGGGTTATTGAGTTATAGAATTGGCTTTTTGTTTTAAATATAGGAGAATTGCAAAAAATTAATTTCTTGTTCTATTTAAATATAATTTTGACCATTTTTCATAGTTTATAATTCTAAAATATAAATTATCTTGAAAGTATTTACTAATACCTTAAAATATTTTTAAAAATTTAGAGATTCTAATGTGCATAAAAATGTTATGCATGCTACTAAACTTGTATTTCTTTTCAACTGAACACATGATATATTTTTACTCTGCAAAGAAAATGTACAGGTAACTTGAATTTATGATACCTTTGCCCAACTTATTCATAACACTATTCCATATATTGACATAGTAGAAGAAAAATATATCTTATAACATGGATTTTACTTCATTTGTATATGTCTGTTAGCTAATCTTTTCTTTGCGTATTGAGTATTTTGGTTATTTTTAATATGGTTATTATATATTTGGGGACATAGTTTTTTCTATCTTCTATTTTGCTCCTATAATTTTTCCTGTTTTGTTTTCAATATATTTCTACTTATTAAAAACATTTTTTGGTATTTGGTGCCATCAACAACATACATATTCTAACCTTACTTATTTTTAAAGCAGAATAAATTTATTATAATCAATTCCACATTAGTCACAGAAAACTGCAAATAGTTTTGAAACTGTTTGCAAATACGACCGATGTTGAATATTTAAGTTTAAAGAAAAAGGTAATTTCATTTGTCTCTAAAATATATAAATGCTAAGAATGACAGAAATCATTTGTAATGGAGGATCAAATCTATAATATATTCTTTCATAGTTCTTTGAAAACAGAAGAGAGAAAGTAAAATTTATGTAAATCTAATAGTAAAGACAAAAAGCATCTATTAAGTATTGTTTAATTTCCTAGCCAAAAGTTTTCTTATGTACTTCTCCCTGAGATCTGCCTTACGAAAAAGATCTTGTAACAGTAATACTAAATGAATTCTAAATGACAATAAAAAAGAATTGTTTAAGAGAAAATATAAAGCCTGTAATTATCATCATTCTAGATTCAGTATTTTAATCAAATTGTAAGAGTTATACTAGTGGCTATGTGCATAGTAATTAGCTCTGCATGCTAAATCCTAGAGGAAGAAACATTTTGGTTGTAGGCACGTTGTCTTGCTGAGTCATTAACTACTAAGCTATCTTTTTGGGGGAGGACTTCAGATATTTGTTTAACTTCATTTGTATACCATCAAACATGGTAATGATCTGTTAAATTTGACTATCTGGTATGTTTTTTATACAGTGCCAAAACATTTTGAACATAAAATAAACATAAAAATAGTCATGATATTGTTAGTATTATTTTTTTTCTCTCTGTTGGTGAAAGTGGGGAGATATTGACTGCAGCACATCAAAAATGAAGTCATTTCACTGCTCTGAGTCTCCATATTTTCATATGTAAAATGAAGTTGTTAATAATAGCAATTTTTCAGAAACTATGTAAAACAAGAGAGTATAGTGGAAATAAATTCATTTTATTAAGCTTAAAACATTGCACAAATAGTTTTAGTACTACTACTTTTGAGCAGGTAATCCTGCAGACACCTGGATGACTAGTATTTCTGTGTAGGTGGGCTTTTGCTACTTCTGCCTGTCAAGTAAACTAAACAGATCTTGTATGTGCTTACCCTCTCTGTTTTTCCTTCTCAATTTATTAGAATGCATAACTCTAAATTTAGAATTTTGCATTGGTAATTTATTAGCACCAACTTAGAAACCAAATTAAGGATGTTCAATAACCAATAAATGTATAATATGCATAAAAACTCTTTTGGGATTATACAAATATAAATTGATATTTTACATCAAAGTATTAGACTCAAATAAATCAGAAAATGATTAAAACACAAATAATTAAGATATAAGCTAAGCTTTGATGAATACCACAGTGGAGGAAACATACTATAGAAATGAGAAAGAAAATTGACTTCTTACTCTTGAAGTCAAAAAGCTATATGGAAAAAATAGATTAATTTGGACTTTGATGGTTGGATGGTACATTGGTTTCCTAGGGCTGCCATTAAAAAAGTTCTACAAAATGTGTGGGCTAGAGCAACTGAAATTTATTGTCTTGCAATTCTGTAGTCTAGAAGTCCAAAATCAAGGTATTTGATAGAGTTGATTTATTTTGGAAACATTAACTGAGAAACAGTCCTGTGACAGTTAATCTTATGTGTCATCTTGACTGGATTAAGGAATGTCCAGATAGCTAGGAAAACATCATTTCGGAGTGTGCCTACGTAGTCTGAGAAGTGATTAGCATTCGAATCAGTAGACAAAGCAAAGAAGATCCGTCCTCACCAATGTGGGCAGGCATCATCCATTCTTTTCAGGGTCCAGATGAAAGAAAAAGCTTAGGAAAAACAAATTCTCTCACTCCTTGAGCTGGAACATTCATTTTCTCTTGCTATTGGGCATCAGAGCTCCTGTTCTTGAAACTTCAGACTCTGGGCTTACATTAAATCACATAATATTTTTCCATTTAATATTTTTTTAAATGTTCTTATATGCTTCATATAATGAAGTTCATAATATATATAGAAAAAATATATTAAAATGCAGAAATATTGGTGGAGAAATATGAAAGTATAAGGTTATACTTATACTGTTATTTTGTTTTCATGAAATAGCATAATATTCATATTATATTATGTAATAGTATATAAAATATATTATATAACTTAATTACATTAATATGTTATATAAATTTAATAAATATATGATTGCATAATTATATATAAATAATGACATTATTTATATTTAGATGTAGACTGTGACAGGTTAAAGATGCATGTTGTAAACCATAGGAAAAACAGAGGAAAAAAAGCAAGCAAAAAGCAAAGATTTATAACTAATAACTTGAGACTAAGGACAAAATAGAACTATTTAAAGAAGAGTCTATACCACGAGGGGAAAAAACACTACTAACAGATGAGACAAATAGAACACAAGATTAAGATGGTAGATTTAATTGAATAGTGTGATTATCACATTAAATGGAAATGTTAGACATATCAATTAAAAGGTAGATATTAATAGACTAGCTAAAAATATAAGGTTACACGTTGTCATCAGAAATTCACTTTAAATATGAAGACATAGCACAGAAGTAAAAGGATGGGAAAATATATTTCATGCATGAACAATTATATTATCTTAGTTCTACCAAAATCAATTTAATACATAAATTCTTAATTTATTCCTGGAAGTTTATCTGTATGAATAACATTGGCAAGGTGAATAAATGTTGATGAGGAAATTGAAAAAAAAGATATTTTTGTTGACTTTTAAAATTATAGATTAAAAAATAAATTTAAAGTATCAAGACAGCATTTATTCTTTCATTTAGAATAGTATGACTTATGACAGACTTATGATTTTTCCAATAACAAGTAAAATACCCAGATAAAATGTAATAAATATCTGTTTAAAAGGCATTGGATTATTACCGAAGCAATGAGGATGACAGGGAATGGTTTTCCAGAAGGTAAGAACCTTGGAGTGTGAGCTGACATTCTGTACCTCATCGTCCTTGGGACGTTTGTTGATTGCATACACTATAGGATCTCGTCTTTGTATGGCACGTTTTGCCCAGGTAACAAATAAACTAGTTTTGAAATTCTCTAGAAGCTGAAGAGAGAAAATTAAGGACTCACAAGACTTCAGAGACACTTTTATTTTCAGGTCTTTCCAGGGTTGAGAGACCAAGTAAATACCAGATCTCATTTAAAAGATCTGGTAGACTATGCCCTGGGACTGGGAGAAAACCAGAGATACACATAGACTTACCAAAATGTAACACTGTTTCTGTGTAGCAAGTTCTTTGTTGAATTCAGCTTCACTCCACTTGTTTAGCAGAGGAAAAGTTGAATTCTTTAAGGAGAGAGATGACGTTATTTGAAGGCTGATATAAAGTATTTATAAAAATCTTTCATTACATATTACAATGGAAAAATGGTCCCTCTAAGATTGGGAATTAGAAAATGTTATTACCATTTCTTTTCAAAGTGCTGAAGATTCTGGATGGTTTATGAGGCAAAATATAATAAAAAAATTAGAAAGAAATAATATTTGAAAACAACCCTTTCTCTCTATATGTACACACACACATATACATATAAAGAGAAAATATTATAAGCTATTAAATTATTGCATTTAGCAATGTTGCATTATAATTATTATTTTCTCCCAAATTGATCCATACATTTAATACATTCTCAGTCAGAATTATAATAATATACTTGAACAATTTAATATGCTGATTCTAAAACTTAAATGAAAATGCAAAGAAACAAAGATAGCCAAGAAAATCTTAAAGAAAAACATATACTACTATATATCAAGACTTCTAATGTTAAGAATATATAAAGATTGTATATTAAGATTTTGTGGCATCTAAGTCTCAAGTCAGTGACATAAAATAGATTTCGTGGTATTGGTAAAGAAAAAAGAAACATGCTAATGAAATATAATATAGATTTGGAGAACAGAAAGCATGCCATAATTTGATTTATGAAAAAGATAATTATGCAGATCAGGGGAAAAATGCTCAATAAGTATATAAAAGTTTGCTCAACTATATTTATAATTATATATTTAAATATTGAAATTACAATGCAATACTTATTTACACACATAAGAATTGTTAAACTGAAAAAGTAATACTGTCCTGAGTATTAGTAGAGGATGTGGGGTAACAGGAACTCTTATAGACTACTACTGGAGCTATACATTTGTACAAACATTTTGGAAAATGGAAAGTTCCTGCTAAAGGTGCACATACATATACTGCTTTGTCACCCAGTAATTATACAAATTCTCTTAGTTATATGCCGAATGTATAGGATACATATTCTCACCAAAAGACATGCACAAAATATTCATAGAAGTTTTATTATTAGTAATACCTACTTTAAACAAGCCACCTTCTTGAGACTAAAGCCACTGCTAGAGTGTATTCTCCTTTGAAGGCCAGTAGCCACTGCATCTCATCATATCTGAAGCTCTACCACCACTACATTGTGCTCATACTCACAGGAATAGCCGGGCATGGTAGCGTGTGCCTGTAGTTCTGACTACTTGGTAGGCTAAGGCAGATGGATTGCCAGAACCCAGCAGGCTGATGCTGGGGTGGTTGTGAATGTGCCACTGCACTTCCACCTGGATGAGGGAGTGATATTTTAACTCAAAAACAAAACAAAACAAAACAAAACAAACAACAAAAAAAAAACCCTCACAGGTAGAGGTAAACATAATCAAATTTAGAATATTACATTATTGTAATGGTAGTGTACAGTAAAAAGATTACAAGTCAAAATGGCCAATAATAACCATAGCCACAATAAGTTAAGAAATACACAAGAAAAACAATGCAAATTAAGGCAACAAAATTATAATTTGGGGAAATTAAAAGTCTGGGATATTATATGTAATCAAAATTAAGTTGTTAATAGCATAAAATAAACTTTTAGAACTATAAGATTTGTTATGTAATCCTTAGAGTAGCACAAAGAAAAAAGTTACAGTAGATGCACAAATATGAAGGAGAAAGGAATAAAAGCTTATTACTAGAGAAAAACATGAAACCATGAACATAAACAAGAGAGGAAGAAACAAAGATCTACAAAATAAACAGAAAACAATTAATAAAATGGTAATAGTACTCTTTTACCTATTAATAATAACTTTCTTTTTTATTTTATTTTATTTTTTTATTTTAAAATTGTGGGGGTACAGTTAAAGGTTAGGTATACAAATATTCATTGCTCAGGTACCCTTGTTGATGAGGTGCGCCCCCCCTTCCCCAGACAGATATTGATTACCGTTAATCCCACCTCCCTTTCCCTCTCTGCTCCCCCCATAGTTTCCCACCACTGTCAATCCTTTTCTTACAGTATTATGGTAGTTGTTCAAGGTCCACTTATGAGTGAGAACATGTGATACTCAGAACTTTGTTTCTGTGAGAGATCACTCAGTATTATAAACTCTAATTCCATCCAGGTTGCTGCAAAATTCATGATTTTGTTCTTTTTTATGGCTGCATAATTTTCCATTGTGTATATGTACCACATTTTTAAAATAAAAATTATGTATTAAAAAAAAGAAAAAAATCTGGGTACCCCACGGCCCAGTCAAGTTGACACATTAAAATTAATTATCACAGCAACTATTTATTTATTTTTTTAATTTAAGGATGTAGATACAATTAAAATATGTGATACATATACAGAGCAACTATCTATAAAATACTTAACAGTATGATTTTTTCGATTATGCACTGTGAGGAATATAGAAATAAGTAACTTCCTTCTCCTATCGCTAAGTTACAATCTTTAGGTGATACAATGTGTCTTCAAGTGTGTGTGTGCATGTGGGTGTGTTTGTGTGAATATATATATATATATCACACAAACACAATTTCTAATTGGTGTGACCAAACAAGAAAAAAGTTTAGCATTGACTCCAATCCTTCACCAATGGCTCAGAGCTCAGCAGAACAAATGGGGAGAAAAGCATTCAAGGATGTGGAAAGATACAGCAGATTACTCTAATTGCTTCTCCCACCCTAGAAAGAGTCTCTTGCAACATGTTGTGTCTTCATAACCAGAAGTATTTGAGCAGAAGAGGTAACCACTCACAGGTTTGGCTCATGAAACTTCCCTTCCTGTTTCTCCAAGATCTTTTTGTTTTCTGGCTGGAGACAACTTCCAGGGCTACCTTGGAAGCTATGTGTTAAAGATGGCATCTTCTCTGCTAGCCAGGGTCTATGAACACCTATCCACACCACAGAATTGCTCTGCTGATCTGTTCACCTGGCTAATACCATGATATGACCCATAAATGAACTTTTGTTGTGTTTGAGTCATTATATGCTTCAGAGTTTTTTTGTTACCAGGACTAACATTCATCAGATAAATTCAAGATAGTTGAGTGAGGAAGAGCACGACTGTGTGAGCACTATACAGTTGTCCCAGATGACTGAGACACAAAATACACATGAAGAGAACATAGCCTAATGCCAACAATGAGAGTACCAAATTTGGACTCTATAAATTGGGGATGGGTATTCCTTGAAGCTACTCAAAAAGGTAGGAAACCACTGAAATAGTGTGGAAAAAGATGTAGCATTCCAGCAGAGAATAGGATATGAAGGGGGAAAATGGCATAATCTTCCAGAAGAAAGGAAGACATCATGACAAGTATTATTACCTAACACGATATAACAGAGAGAGAATTGTATAGGATAGGTGAGATGTCAAGAAAGATATATTTGTCAGATATAGCAAAAAGTGAACAGAAATGAATTATTTTTGACAGTACAAGGAGAGTGAGAGAAATCAAAGTTAAGGCACTAACACTTTCAGTTTTATGGATAAAAATTTTAATTACTGAAACAATCTCTGTGTATTTTGTATTCCGACTGTCTGTTATATTTAAAATAATATGATGACTTTAAAAATCTGGCAAATTAGCCTTGTGATTCCAAATTATAATGTAATTATAATTTGAAACATGCAATAGAATTGTACTAAATATATCAATAGTAAGAAAATTTGCTGGATTGCTAAATTTGTTACAGCCCTGTGTGTAACAAAATGTTTTCAAAGTTGATGCAAGTATCTGGGAAAGAGTTTTTGCTTGTTAGGGAATTATATTTTCTGGCATAAGTACTTGCTGTAATTCACAAAAATATCAAATATGTAAAATTCATAAATGTCTTTTAGGATGTTTAAGGATTGCTAAAATAAATTGATTATCTAAAGGAATTTATTCTGTTAAACTTGATTTAAGGAAAGCTGTTTAAATGCATTAATTCTCAGGTTTTTATTCAGTCCTAGAAAGCCCATGATTCCATTTTTTACACTGTATTTTAAAAAAAAAGGAAACCATCACACTGCTGTACTCTTCTCACTAGAAGGGTGGTTAAGTATAGTCTTTGACTCCCTAGATTTCCTCTTTCTCGTTTTTATGCTATTTTAGTAAAAGAGTATGTGAAAAATAATTCTTTACTGGTCGTTTAGATTTCTGTGTATAATCAAAAATCTATGAACATCCATCAGATGAAGTCTAACCTCCATCTCCTTTGTTCTGATCTAATGTGATTATATTTAATATTATATATCAAATGCTTTTCTTAATATTAACATTTTAAATATAAGTATACATTAGAATGAAATTTTAGATATTAAATATTTTGTTAAAGGAATTAATAATTTTGACGAAAAATTTACAATATTTTAGAGTAAACATTTAATCCAAAAAATAGTCATTGAAACTACTACCGTTTATTCAAAACTGCCTTCCATGTGTATTAAAAATGACTTTATGTGTATCATTTACGATTCAACCATTACATCTCTAAAGCTAGGTTCCCATTGTATAGATGGGAAAATAGAGGCTCAGGTAAATTAAGAGATTGACTAATGGTTACACAATGACCAACTCCAACAGCTGCATTTAGAATAACCCAAAGAATTGAGTAAGTTAATTATTTTAATAGAAGCTTAACTATGATAAAAAACAATGAATCATAATGTTTAAAATTTTTTTAAAATAAGAGTTTTTTGGAACAGAATTAGGTTCTCTAATGATGCAAAATTGAGTGGACAATACAGAGTTCCCATATACCCATTGCTTGACACACAACTTTTCCCATTGTCAATAATCTGCACCACAGTGGTTCATTTGTTATAATCTATACATCTACTTTGGCACATCATCACCACCCAAAGTCCATGATTTACATTGTTTCTTTTTGATGTCATACATTTCATGAGTTTGGATAAATGTATAATGATATGTTGCCACCTTTAAAGTATCACACAGAATAGTTTTGCTGTTCTAAAATTCCTCTGTGCTCTACCTAGTCATAATTATTTCCTTTCGTATATCATCTCCTACATTATTTTTTAAGACCTTGCTAGATCTCTGTTCCTTCCATTGTAAAATGAGGGGTCAAACTAAATTATCCCTTTACTTCCAGCAAAGATATTACAAACGTATTTGCAAATGGAAAAATCTATCTAATCTACAGAGTTTTGAAAATAATACGGATCAGGTTCCTTAAATCTCATGTATGCTATTTGTCATTAGTTCCATGAAACTAAAAGAAACCACTGTTGCACACTGTCAGCAATCTGGAGTTACAAACCTAACTCACCCATAACAGTCACCCCAAAAAGCTGAGCCCATCTGCAGAAAGTATGTCTAGTTAACTCAATCTAATTTAAATGACGTTAAATATTAAAGACACTGTGTTTCCTCAAGGTCTCAAATTATATACCAATCTCAGGATGGATTTGACTTAAAGACAGAATTAGTTACATAAAAATAAATAACTTTACTTCGAGCATGGAATTAATAACAGGGTTAGATTAAACTGTAGCTAATTGGGTATGCATAGTCAACTCAACTAAAATTCACTAAGTGAGCTGTATGTAAGGAAAATGGAAAATGGAGACATAATAAAGAACAGTCCTTGCTCTTAGAGATCAAAGATGACAAAAATATGTATTTCATTAAAGTTTGCCAAATTTTAAATCAAATATGTTAACTGTTGTAATAAAGAATACTTTTTCTTTAGTAGGTATTACTTAGCACAACTTGAAAGTTGGGTGGATCCAATTGACATGACTAATACCAGCTACTAAACTAACTGAATAAAACTACAAGTATAATCATGCAATGGGTCCTGAAACTACCACCCAAATGAAATCACAAATACTCTCTTTTTATTCGGGCCCATGGTTGTATGGTCTGCATTCCTTTCCATTGGTCATGTCTTTGAGGCAAGGCGATTAAGTTTTGGAGAAGATTAACCCATTAGACCATTATTAATCATTAAAGGTGCTAACTGGTGTATTGCATTACTCAGTCAAATAAAATTATTAAAGGAAATTTCATCTAGAAGAATCATAGTGGTTACCTTTGATGAGCTTATTCAGATCATTTTGAATAAGCCTTTACATACTAGGTGGAAAGTGCATAAATTAGTGTTTCTCAGTCTTCTCTTTTGTGGTTATCATTCACCTAAGGAGGCTTTATAAACGCCTTTTCTAACTGCTATTTCTAGTGAAATTTTAATACCTCAGACGTTCTGTATATCTATGCATTCTATTGTATATCTGTGTTTTATACATAAGACAAGTGTTAAATTTATTTATCTTTTAAAACCTATTTACATCTCCTTGGAGGCAATGTTGCTTTTATTGAGAATGCATGTCATTAATGAACTAAGTAGCTAAAGAAAAGCATATAATACACAGACATTTCTCTACTATAACTTTTGTATGTACTCACTGATAATATGAATTACAAAACCATTGAGGGACTACTTCTGGCCAGATGTGATATTACACAATAGGTATATAACTATTTATTTAAATATTATATATCTTCTACCTAAAAAAGGGTTTATTTATCTATCTATTTATTTATTTCACTTAAAAATTTTAGAATTGTGGAATACATGTGAGGATTTGTTACATAAGTACATTGCATGAAGGCAAGATTTGGGCTTCTGACAAGCCCTCTCCTGCTCAGTAGTGGGCATAGTACCCAATGGGTCATTGTGGTTGTGTGCGTCTTATCTCCTACCTGTTCTCCTCTCATTAGCAGTGCCCAGTGTTTGTTGTTCCCACATTTTTGTTCACATGCTCAATATTTAGGGCTCACTTATGAATAAGAACATGAGTTATTCGGGTCTTTTTTTTTTCCCCTGTGATAATTCACTTAGAATGATGGTCTCCAGCTGCATCTATGTTGCTGCAAAGGACATGACTTTGTTCTTCTTTATGATTGTGTAGCATTCCATAGTGTATATGTACCACATTTGCTTTATACAGTCCACCTTTGATGGGTTCCATATTTTGCTAGTGTGAATAGTGCTTCAATAAACTTATATGTGCATGTGTCTTTCCGGTAGAGTGATTTGTGTTTCTTTGGGTGTAGTCCTAGAAGTGGAATTGCTGGGTCGATCAGTAGCTCTATTTTTTGTTCTTTGAGCAATATCCAAACTGCTTTCCACAAAGGCTAAATTAGTTTACATTCCCACCAACAGTGTAGAAGCATTTTTTGTTTTGTTTTGTTTTTCAGCCTCACCAACACTTGTTTTTTGACTTTTTAATGATAGCCATCCTGACTGGTGGGAAGTGATATATCATTGTCATTTTTATTTGCATTTCTCTGATGATTAGTGATGCTGAATAGTTTTTTAAAAATGTTTGTTGGCTACTTGAATGTATTCCTTTGAGAAGGGTCTGCTATGCAAAAACTTTTCAGTTTGATGAGGTCCCACCTGTCTAACTTAGCTTTTGTAGCATTCACTTTTGGGGACCTGGTCACGAGTTAATTGACTACTCTGATGTTTAGATGGGTGTTTCCTATGTTTTCTTCCAGGATTCTTGTAGTTTAAGGTTTTATGTTTAGGTCCTTGCTACATGTTGAGTTGATTTTTGTATATGGTGATAGACAGGGGTGCAGTTTTATTTTTCCGCATGTGGTTAGGCAGTTTTCCCAGCACCATTTGCTAAATATTGTCACCTTTCACAATGATTATTATTGGTGGCTTTGTTAAAGATTAGTTGGTTGAGAAGCCATGTTTTTACTTCTGGAATCTCTGTCCTGTTCCACTGGTCTATGTGCCTATTCCTGTACCAATACCATGCTGTCTTGGTTACTGCAGCTTTGTAATAAAGTTTAAAGTCTGGAAGTGTGATACCTCTTGCTTTGTTACTTTTGCTGAAGATTTTTTGGCTATTCATGAGACAACTCACAGAATGGGACAAAAATTTGCAAATTACGCATCTGACAAAGGCCTAACATTCAGGATCTACAAGGAACTGAAATGAAGTCAAAGGAAACAAACAACCCTATTAAAAAGTGGGCAAAAGACATGAACAGACACTTCTCAAAAGATGACATACAAGCAGGCTTCAGACACATGAAAAAATGCTCAGTCTCTCTAATCATCAGAGAAATGCAAGTCAAAACTACTATGAGATGCCACCGAACTCTGGTAAGAATGGCTATTATTAATAAGTCAAAAAACAAACAGGTACTGGCATGGCTGCAGAGAAAAGGGAATGCTTCACACTTGTGGTGGGAATGTAAGCTAGTTCAGCCTCTATGGAAAGCAGTGTGGTGATTTCTAAAGTAACTAAAAGTTGGTCTTCCATATGATCCAGCCTTACTTCTTCTGGGAATATACCCAGAGGAACATCATTCTACCAAATAGACACATGCACACACATGTTTATTGCTGCACTATTCACAATAGCAAAAATATGGGACCAAACCAGATGCCCATTTAAAGTGGACGGGATAAAGAAAATGTGGTACACATACATAATGAAGTATTACACAGCCATAAAGAACAAAATCATGGCCTTCACAGCAACTTGGATGCATTTGGGGACCATCACACTAAGTGAACCATCACAGAAATAAAGAACTGAATACTGCATATTCTCACTCATAAGTGGACCCTGAACACTAGTCACATTAGCACAAGGGTGGGATTGACATTGCTGGGCACTGCTGGGAAGGAAAGAATGGAAGGGTGTGGAGGGTGGGGGTCATGTGACAACACAAAGGGTACCTGGTCCATTACCAGAGGGAGGGAGGGCCACCTAGAAGCCCAAACTTCAACTGCTTGCAGCCTACTTTTGTAGTAAATCCCCACTTGTACCCCAAATCTCTTAACAAATAAATTATAAAAAGAAGTGTCTGCTTATATCCTTTGTCCACTTTTTAATGGGATTATTTGTTTTCTTTCTGTCAGTTCATTTCAGTTCCTTATAGATTCCAGATGTTAGGCCTTCATCACATGCATAGTTTTCAAATACTTTTCCCCATTCTGTGGGTTGTCTGTTTACTTTCTTGATGATTTCCTTTGCTGTGTAGAAGCTCTGTAGCTTGATAAGGTCCCACCTGTCTATCTATCTATCTATCTATCTATCTATCTATCTATCTATACTTTTTCTGCATTAGCTTTTGAAAATTTGGCCACGAATTCATTGCCTAGGCTGACATCCAGGAGCTGTTCCCTAGGTTTTCTTCTAAGATTCTTATAGTTTGAGGTTTCAAATTTAAGTATTCGATCCATTTTGAGTTAATTTTTGTATATGGTGACAGGTAGAGGTCCAGTTTCATTCTTCTTCATGTAGTTAGCCAGTTTTCTCAGCACCCTTTGCTAAATAGGGTTTCCTTAAACAAACATTTTTAAAGGTAAGTAGCATCTCTTCTCCATTTTTGTAATCTTCAAAGATAGACAAGTGCATTGTATAATTTAGGTTTTGCTGAATGGATGAATGAATGAGTGAATGAGTAAGTGATGAGTGAGTAACAAGCCTATTCTATAAAATAGAATAGACTTTTAAAAAGTCACTGAGTATTGGGGAGTGAAAAGATGTTATTTTCCATTTGTACCAAAAATATTCTGTATACAATTTTATATTCAAGTACTTGGTAAAAAGTAATTTAAAAAGTAGAGTATGTGCCTCAGCTGAACTTGATAGACAGTCGAAGTCATATTGAGGTAAACTGGGTTTATTTGATGCAAGATTGCATTCTTTTTAGTGTGTATCTGCAATGAGCAACAATCAAGCATCAATGCCACCTTTATTCCTTGATGATTTTAATGGAGACAACTCAATTTTGAAAGAAGGAGTATATTATTCTTGTACTTCCTAAAGATCACTAACACTTCAAAATATTTGCCTCTCATTGTTGAAAAGAAAAAATATGTCCACCATGTTATTTTAAAAAAATGAAACATTGGATAGTGATTGTTTCTGATATATGAACATTTGCCAACTGACTCTGTAGCTAAACGCCAAAGAGAAATTTGTCAAAGAAAGGCTAACATATACTGAATCCATAGCTTTTCAAAATCAATGCATTCCTTATATTCAAATAAGCAAAATATCTGCATACAGATGCTTTAAACCAGACATAAAATTATGGCATTTTTCTGAGTGGTCCTTGAATCTCAATCAGGGGTTAAGATTTGTCTTCTTAACAAATAAAATGAGATCCTGATTCATTTCCATGGCAAGTAAAGTTCTCTTTTTTTCTTTATTTGTAAAATGAATAGAATTTTCTATTGTGCTATAAATACATATATTTTTGAAGAGTCGATGCATGAACCATAAAATCAAAGAATGCTATTATTTGCTTGTTTTTGAAGAGTTTTGAGGGCACTTACCAAACTTGTAACCTTACTATCACACACACACACACATGCACACACGCCCAGAAAACCAAAAAAGACATACGCAGAATTTGGCCTTGTAATATAAACTCACATACTACACATCGATTTATATTTCCAAGTCACCAAATTATTGTTAAGTGTACTTTTTTTCCCCTTTCTTTGGAAAGTAAACAGAAGAATATTAAATTAATAGGATTCTTCTTTTTTAGAGTGTGTATTTCAACTGCCATTATATATAAAAATAAAGTAGATTGCAAAAATTAAATTGATGACTATGTTGAAATACCTGGCATTTGTAAAGTTTGGCTATGAACTTTAGAGTGAATTATCATGCCAGGCAAGTTTCCCACAACAGAACTATAGACATTTATTGAAGTCAGGGTACTTGATAATTCACAATGATATAATTAATTTTACTTAAAAACATCAGCATGTTGTTTTCCAAGCCAGAAACCACAGGGTCAATTTTACTTTACTCTTCTCACCAGTAGAGTAAAAAAAATATATTCCCCTGCAAATGAAAAATGCAGTCAATTCATATCCATTGAATTAAAAATCAAATTTATTTTTGTATATTCATTACTTTCCTATGAGCTCATTGAAATAGTTGTAAAGTATATTTTATGCATATTTTTTCAAATGTATGAAAAACAAGGAGTTTGATATCTTCATAAGGAACTTCTACAGAATATTATTAGTAATAAAGAAAAAAAATAGAATGCTATGGCTTTGATTTAATCTTAAAACTCTCCCAAATTAAGTATGTATAACTTAAAATGGAAAACAAAATAATTTTTCTCAAAAGCGGTATAAATTTAGAATTTAATAAGAAAGCTAATGTAAAATTAGATTAAAGAAGTCATCCAACTTGGTGTTCTTTGAAGTAAATAGAAAACATTTTTTCCCTTTTCTGGCTGGACATAGTGCTCACTTCTGTAATCCCAGAACTTTGGGAGGCTGAGTTGGGAGGATTGCTTCAGGCCAGGAGTTCAAGATTAGCCTAGGCAACATAGTGAGACCTTATCTCTACAAAAAATTAAAAAAGTCAGCCAGGCACACTGGTGCCTGCCTGTAATCCCAGCTACTTGGGAGGCTGAGGTGGAAGGATCACCTGAGCACAGGAGGTTGAGGTTGTGGTGAGACATGATTGTGCCTGCACTCTAGCCTGGGCAAAAAAAGTGAGATCCTGATTCAAAGAGAGAGAGAGGCCGGGCTCGGTGGCTCAGCCTGTAATTCTAGCACTTTGGGAGCCCGAGGTGAGTGGATTGCCTGAGCCCGCGGGTTCAAGACCCGCCTGGGCAACTTGGCGAGACCTCATCTCTACAATAAATCAAAAATTAGCCGGGTGTGGTAGCGCGCGCCTGTAGTTCCGGCGACTCGGAAGGCTGAGGCGGAAGGATCGCCGGAGCCCAGCAGGTCGAGGCTGCGGTGGCCGGGAGCGGCCACTGCACTCCAGTCTGGGTTAAAGAGTGATAATAAAAATAAAAAAAAAAAAAAAGCAAGAGAGAGAGAGAGAGTGAAAAAGAAGGGAAGGGAGACTATTAGAGACTGAAAAAGATCAAAGAAATACAACAACCAAATAAAAGGTATGGACCTTGTTTT
>CAUYQG010115425.1:0-29705 GCA_963574415.1 Tarsius wallacei | reverse complement strand
AGGGAGGTGGACACTCATCATCAATAAGGATACCTGACCTCAAACCAGGTAAAGTAGGAACAAAAATGAGGCCCAAACTTTGCCTATACAATGACTATTTGTATACCTAACCCTGTATTGCACCCCACATCTTTAAAAAAATTTTTTTTTAAAGTAATGACTATTTATTATAGAAGATATTTTGAAGTTATATGAGATGTTATGCCAGGAAACTTAGACTCCTTGTTTTTAACTCCTATAAAGTCCTACAAAACATTGCAAAATGTAACATATTTTTAGGTTGTCCTAAAAAAGATGACAACCTACTCACTTTTGACTATTTTATATTAATTTCCATTTCAATATCATTTCCTATTCCCATAAGTAAATGTTCTCATTTACGTATAGGTGATAGAATAGTATATGAAGAACCCATTTTGGTACATTTAAGAATAAGCATTGAATGACTCTTCAATTGCTAAGCAGGCCATCAAATTGAGTCAGTTGTGGCCCAAGTAAGTACAAATCATTTGTTCTGATTTACTGGTGGCCTGAGAGGACAGCCAGGTCACAGATCAGACCCAATTAAAAAACAAACAAACAAAGATCTAGAATATGAAATAAGGCTGGCTGGAAACTAAGCCATGTTCTGGGTAAGCACATGCAGAAAGACTATTATCTTTAGATCTAATATAGAAGAATTTGGTGAGAAAGGAAATAAAATTGTCAAGAAACTAAGACTTTCATCCTAAGTATTAGCCAACTAAGTCCAACAATAACTCAGTAACAAAAATATTAACCTCAGATTTGAACACATCTAAATTCAAGCATCTAGGGATTTATTTCTATCATAGAAAAAAATGTCTTTTGAAAAATTTCAAGAGTTTGAAATCCTCCCTTGCCCACTGAGACCAAAATTTCCTACTGAACCATCACCATTTAAAAATAAAAAAAGTCACAGCAAATATCCAAGGGCCAAATGGGAAAATACCAAATTCAGGTGTTTCTTGATATAATTAAAATAAATACTCAAATATCTGGTTTAATAGAGATGATCAATTTGCAAATAATATTTGTCACACAAATATGCTTTGCCAAAAAATCTACTACAAAATGTGTTCTTAATGGTTTTTGTTTTGTTGAATTTGTTGTGAAGAACTTTACTGAGATTTATTTTATATACACTAAATTTAATTATAAAATTTTGTAGCCTTGACCTATGTATTCAATCATTTAATTACCCTCACTATCTTGACTTCAATCACACCAAAAAATTTCCTTGTGCTTTTGTTGCAATCAGGCCTTGCCCCGTTTCCCTGGCCCTTGGCATCATTGGTCAAGTTTTTAGTCCTCATTAGTTTGTCTGTTTGTTTTTAGAATGGTACTTCATTTATCATGATGTCTTCTGGCTTGCATAGCTTTTGATGAGAAATAAGAAATCATTCTTATTGTTGGTCTGTATTAAACATATTTTTTCTTCTGTCATTTTTAATATTTTCTCTTTACTGATATGCAGCAATTTGATAATAACATTGCTTAAAATGTTTTTCTTTCCTTTTTTTTTTTTTTTTTGTCTGTGGCTTTCTGGCTTCTTGAATATTTGAGCTTAAAATTTTCATCAAATTTAAAATTTTTTGGCTATTTTTCGCGTATTTTTTCTGCAAATTTATCTTCTTTTAAGACTCCACTTATATGAAACTAGACTGCTTAAAATCACTGAACAGATTAGCTATGGTCTCTCTCTGTCTTCTCTTTCTCTCTCTCTTTCTCTAGTCTCTCTATGGTATGTCTTTCCATGGTCACTCTCTCTCTCAAGTCTCTTTCTTTCTGTACCTTATTTTGGATAATTTCTATTATTATGCCCTCTAGTTCACTGTTATTTTCTTCTGCAGTGTCTAATCTAATGTTTAGCTCATCCAGTTTTTTTTTTTTATTATTTAAAATATATCTAGGGATTCTATTCAAGTATTTTTTCACCTTTATTTTTTCTCCTTACCAAATTAAACTTGTTTTCTATATTCTCAAACATAGGGAGCATGATTTCAATAGCTGTTTTTTAATGTCTGTGCCTATTAATTCCAAAATTCTTGCCACTTCTAGGTCCATTTCTACTGATAAATTATCTTCCTTATCATGTGTTAAACATTTCTGATTTTTTGAATGTTTGATAATTTTTATCAAATTCCTGACATTGTAAAGTGTGTGTAGTTATGTGCTGGATTTTGGAGTATTTCTTTAAATATTATTGCATTTTATTTTGACATACGTTAAATTAATTAACACTGGTTGGATTCTTTTGAGGCTTATTTTTAACTATTGTTAGAACAGATTCAGAGTAGTCTTTCAATAGTTAATATAGCAATATTATTATTATTATATGTTTCCAAGGACTCTACCTGATGTCAAGTGTATTTCTACCCTGGCTGGTGAGAGTACAAACTTTCCAATTCCGCATGAGCTCCAGGAATTCCTTAGACAATTTATTTCAACAGTTTCTTTCCTCAGTCTGGAAAAATGTCCTGCCATGCTTTGCAGATGACTTTAGGGAGTCCCCTAAATAACTTAAGAGCGCTCTCCTCCCTCTTCCTTTCTCCTCTCTGTTCTTGCTGTCTCACTCTCTCACTCTCTTGCTCTCTTGGTCTCTGAAGCCCCTTTTTCTCTTATACTCTGCCCCACATATATTAGTCATTGTGGCCTCCCCAGATTTCATCTTCACATTAATGATTCTGCAAGGCTCTGTTTGGATTACTTCTCTCTATATTGTGGCTTGAAAATTGTCCTCAAACTTTAAGTTGAGACTATTTTTTTTTTAAATATGTGGAGTACAATTCAAGATTAGGTATACAAGTGGTCATTGTACAGGTAAAGTTTGGGCCTCCCTTTGGTCTCTAATTTGCCTGGTTTGAGATCAGGTACCTTTATTGTTGTTGTGTCTCCCCCCACCTCACCCCCTCCAGCAACCTTAAAGTTCACCTAATCTTGTCCCACTTCAATCAAGCATCACAGTTTTGCATTTATCATTCTTTGATATCTGAATATCAGTGCTTCATATATTTTGATCAGTTTTCTATTTGTATAAAGTAGCACCCCATATCTGGCCTCTGTGCTTCAGCATGCCAAAAGCACTTAAAAAACAGAATCGTATAGACAAAAAGTTGAACTATTTGCAAACTTTAAGCTTTTTTCCAGAATTATCCCCACATAAATACCATTACTATGGACAATTTAAGTAGAAGAGATCAAAGTTTCCCAGTCGCTGCTTTTAGAGAGTATTTTCTCAAAATAAAACATCAGACTTCTAACCTGACATCTGATATGATTATTTCTGTCAGCCTATTTGGTATTTCGTAAGGAGTCTCACGCTTCCTATACAATGCCACCTTCTAGTTTGTGAGGGTGAATCACAATTGCCCCCTTGACAACCTGTGAGACAGTTATTACAAGTTTAATATCAATTTACCCTCTATGCCCTTTTCTCTTCCATGACTCTTATAGTGACAGTTTTACCAAAACAGTTTTTGTGAAAATTTATGTCTACTTAGAATAAAAAGAAATCTATATTTGTAGTCCTCAACTAAAATTTTATTGTGTTATTCAATAATAAAACAAAAATATTTCTCACTGATAGTCTATTTTAGTGAAAAATAGGTCAGAGGTTCAGGATCTGCAGTCCTTCAGCTTTCAGTTCTGTTCAGGAAAGTTGATTTTAACATTTTGATAGATACACAGACATTTGCCACTTAATTACTATCTCTTCTATCTGAAATAGAATATATAAACTGTGCTCTGGTATCCGCTCATTAAATAGTAATTTTCAAATGGATTTGTAGAAATGACATTATTATATATAAGTTTATGTTATGAATACATATTCTTCCTCACATTAATTGATTTCATTTTTTAATTTTCTTCCAAACTATTTGGGCCATAAATGTGGATAAATATAAGACTCTTACTACTTCAGCTGAGATCTTGTTAATCAGTAGAAATGTCAAAGTTTGTGACCTTCATCCTTTCATAAGTGTTCTGGTAGGAGCTATGACTAATATTTGTTCACTATTAAAGGTAAAAATATGATTCCTGAGAAATGATAGATGACTGATACATCAGAAACAGTGAGCTCCCAGAAGGTGAAAACTGTTTTATTTAATTTTGTATATCCAGTGCCTGGAACGCAGTTGGCCCTCAGTGAAAGTTCAGTGTTTTTGCTAAATAATGCTCTAAGCTGGGCTCGGTGGCTCAGCCTGTAACCCCGCGCCTTTGGGAGGCTGAGGTGAGTGGATTGCCTGAGCCCATGGGTTCAAGACCCGCCTGGGCAACTTGGCGAGACCTCATCTCTACAATAAAAAAAAAAAAAAAAAAAAAAAAATTAGCCGGGCATGGTAGCGCGCGCCTGTAGTTCTGGCTACTCGGAAGGCTGAGGCAGAAGGATCGCCGGAGCCCAGCAGGTCGAGGCTGCAGTGGCTGGGAGCGGCCACTGCACTCCAGTCTGGGTGACAGAGTGAGACTCCAACTCAAAAAAATAAATAAATAAAAAATAATGCTCTAAAGTAAGTTTCACACACTGTTACTATTATGTTGTATGAGATAGTTAATTGCTATAGGGGACTATCCTATTCAGTGTAGGAAGTTAAGTAGCGTCTTTAGACTCTAATTAATACCTTGACCAAACCCCAATCTTGACACTAAAAAAAAATTTCTTTGTCAGACTCGGTTGCTCAGCCTGTAATCTCAGCACTTTGGGAAGCCGAGGCGAGTGGATTGCCTGAGCCTGCTAGTTCGAGACCAGCCTGGACAATTTGATAAGACCTCATCTCTACAACAAATTTTTAAAAACTTAGCCGGGCGTGGTAGCGCACACCTGTAGTTCCGGCTACTTGGAAGGCTGAGGCAG
The DNA here is from genome assembly GCA_963574415.1 of Tarsius wallacei. Taxonomy (NCBI): domain Eukaryota; kingdom Metazoa; phylum Chordata; class Mammalia; order Primates; family Tarsiidae; genus Tarsius; species Tarsius wallacei. Next base: position 24,832 of record CAUYQG010115425.1, on the reverse strand, counting down.
AAGGATCCCCAGAGTCCAGCAGGTGGATGCTGGGGTGGCAGTGAATGTGTCACGGCAATCCAGACTGGGAGATGGAATGAGAAAAAAAAATTCTCCAAATATTGCCAAATGTTTTTTGTGAGGTAGAAATTGCCCCCCAATTGAGAACCATTATTCTAAATACCTAATTCACTTATATTCTTGTATTCTATTCACTTCATTATGTTCTAATGTACAGTTTTTCAATATTTAAAGTCAGTAGAAAATATACAATAAGTTGATTTTGTAATCATTATTATTTTAGGATCATAGAACTTTACAGTGTTAGAAAAAAGGTGTTTGGGAAAGAGAGATTATTGAACTGACTTCTCTCTAATACTGAAAAAAATTAAAACAATCCAGTAAAAACAAAATGAAATAGTTCAGGAAGGAAACAAAAAATTGTATCTTCATCTAAAAGAAGTTAAATGATTCGTTAGCAGTGCTTGTTACTCAGTATTTTAGTTGTAGGAAAAAGATTTAAAATCCAAGTCTGTGGATTCACAATCTAGTACTATGGCCACAACCACAGAGCTTCTCATACTTACTGATGACTTGTGGCAACAATAATAACTACAACAAATGGTAATATTTATCAAGCTCTTATATTCCAGGCAATCTGTTATGTAATTTGCACATATTTTCTCGTTTAAAATTCACAGCAACTGTATAAAAACGAACAAATATGATCTTCATTTTATAAATTAAGAGATTAAATAAATTGTCCAGTGTCACTAATTTACTTGACTGACATCTAGAAGGTCTTAAAAGTACCCCTGCAGCTATGTCTACTGCGTAATCATAGTCACATTGTCTCCAATATGTATATTCCCTCCCTAATCAATTTTAGTCTGAAAATATATGTCCACTATCAGAGGGCAACCTCATTTCTTTCAAAGAGTTCTGCTTCTGCCAGTAAGCAACACAGTGTTATGCATCCCTATTCCCTTAAGATGCTCCAAAATGTAAACAATGAAGATTTAAAATTAATGGAAACTTTTTTTAAAGATTTTTTAACACATCCATTGATCCATGTTTCAAGGCACAGATATTCCATTCGGTGTCACAGAGATGTTTGTGATACTAACAGGTAGACATGACCTGCTTTATAAAGCAGTGATTTATATTTTATTTTACTTGACTCTGAGACACAAATAAGTACTGCATAAGTCATAATAATGAATACAGCCAAAAGCCAGTAATGCTGTATTCATTTTCTTGGGAATGCCATTTCACATTCATTTAAAACTCAAATAGCAAAGGTCATAGGAGGGTCAGATTAAGGAGGATGCAAAAACTCTTCTGTCAGTGGTGGGCATTCTAGCAAATCACAGTTGTGATGCTGGAGTTGATTCACGGGGAATCACTTCTCTAAGTATGAAAAAATATGGTCTAGTAACCTAGACATAAAGATTAAGAAAAGGTGGTGTTTTGATCCTTGCTCTTGGTATTGACTCTCTTCCCTTAATCAAAGCTGTTTATCATGTTCTGCCTGGTAATCTCATGAATAATTCAATCACAGACCACCTTTTCATAATCAAGCCACAGGCACATTGGTTGCCTTTGAAATTTGTATTTCAGGAATGCTGAAAAGATGTGCTAAAAGTTTTAGAATATCACATAAAAATTTAATTTGCATGAATTACATTAAAACTGCTATTAGGACTTAGTAATTTTCCATAATAGAATGCAACTAGGAAAGGGGCTGGAGGTTTGGACTACAGAGGCCAATCTCCTCCTCAGGGCCACGATGCCTTTTACGTCATTCCTTTTTGAATGCTTCCAGCCACCTGAAAACTTCCAGCTCATTTAATTGTTGAAAGACTAGAAAAAACTCTCTTAACAATTTTTTCTTTTGATATGAATCAGACTTTTGCCTTTATTTGTTGATCTCAAACGATACACACAGAATGTCGTGTACCTGTTTCCCAGAGATAGATTGCACACGTTACACTAGGAAGAACATAAGTGTCTATGAATCTCCTCTGTGAAACTCAGTTGTTCAAAATTCATAAGCTTTATTTTTATGCCTCCATAAAAGAATAGGGAGGGATTTACATTTCTGTGTCCTAAATGGTCTGTATCTTAGCAATCTTTGCAACTCTTGGATTACACGAATCTCTGATTTTGCTATCTGTTTTCTTCCAAAGCACAAATGGAAATGTAACTGTTCTCTAGAAATAAAGACAGTAAAGCCTAAAGAGATTACAGCATATAGTCAAATTATTATACATGGCAACTATGGAGTTGGGAAGATAACTCCAAGGGAAGCAAGAAAGAGACCATGGGTTGGTAGAGAAAGAAGCAGGTTGGTAGAAAAATTTTAAAAATAAACAAAAAAAGCCAGTTTTCTTTGTTTGCTTTCTTCCTTCAAGTTCTCCTGCAACTGCCAGCCCAAGGAAAAGTTTCTGCCTCTACTGTACTGAATTGTATCAAAAATAGTAAGCACATATGTTCCAAATGCAATGAAAGCATTATAATTATTCCCAACTGCTATAGTAGTAAAAAGAAAAAGATAAAACATAAATTCTTATCTACACATTCCTCTTGTTACAAAAGAGACTTGCATTTCTTTGGACATTTTAAATAGCAAAGAACCCTTGTAGGAATATCTTAAAGGGAATGAGTCAATTTTTGTCTTTTGTCATTCTCTCACTGCTAAATAAGGCACAGATTTCTATTCTCCAAGGGTATCATCTAATGTCTCTTTATTTAGAAATCAGGGCAGCATTAAATCCAACATTTACTTCCTGGATATTAATGACAACTGCATAAAATTTCTTGTGTAAAAATTAAACTTTCTTTCCCCTGCTGCTATTGCTGATATGACAAAACAGTGTTAGTTTAATAGAATAAGTGAGTTCTCTTCTTAACAAAAAGGAAAGCTTCTTAGAAAACCAATTTTTGTCTTTCTTTCTTTTTTTTTTGTCTAATATAACTACACTGATACCTAAGAGGTCTCCCATCATTCAACACCACGGAGATGATTAGATACTTGGCACTTTGGGGCTTCCCTGTTACCCAGAGAGGAGAATTTTTAAAACTATATTTTTTCTTTATTGAAAAGAATATCAAATCTAAATTTAATACATTTTAATATGTCCAAACTATAAAAATCAACTCTGACAAGTACATTTCTCAATCTGAATTTTTTAATAGTAAGGGGACATCTAAGGAATATTAAGTAGTACAGCCCAGAAACTATCTGCTTAGAAACTGTCAATATTCCTCAAAGGTAAAGATGTCCTGGACATAAGGTGTATTTCAAAATGACAGATTAGACTAATATCCATTTAAAGGTAGACTCCAAGGGAAAGTACATTTTTACCCTGAGGAGAAAACAATATAGTTTTTCTTGTTGGTAAAAAAAAAAAATCACACTTTTTTTAAAGCATCAGTGGAAAAGGCCATGTTTTAAATGTAATTCTTCTTTGATTTGTATAAGACTTGTCAGTTTTTTTCTTGGTATTTCTGAATGCATTTCTGTCTGTTCATCCTGATTATGAGTTTAAGAAGTCATCATCTCTTTCTTAAATTACTAAAATAATTCTTATCTCCAACCCCATCTCTGTGTGTGTGTGTATATGTGTGTGTGTGTGTGTGTGTGTGTGTGTGTGTCTTCTCTATTCACACTTTAATTTACACACAACTTTCAGGATAATATTTTCAAAATACACAACTGCTTAACTGCTTAAATATCTTGACATGTCCCAAAACCTAGACTACTCATCTTGTAGGACAAGGGCCTTTGTGAGCTGGCCCGACCTGCCTCCCAGGCTCTCATTTTGCCATGTTCTTGTAGCTTCCTCTCCCCTCAACATATAATCTATTTTCAGTTATTCCTATTGATCTTCATGATCTGTCATGCCACCTTGCTTTACCTAGAATGTTCTCTATCCCTATTCCTCTTGTGATAAGACTCACTCAGGTTAACATTTTCAGAGTGATTTCTTTCTCTGTCATAAGTGTGTACTATTTTTATTATGTATAATGAAATTAATAATGGGACTATAATATTGTGAATATTAAATGCAGACTAAAAATAGAGCATAGGCATGTTGTGTGTCTTCTGTAGCAGACTTCAGGTTTGGATTCACACTTTATTAAGGAAAAACAACAGATCTGGCACTGAGGCTTCCAATTTGCCACATTTGCAGGGGAGCCATCTCAACTCCTTGATATGAGGATTATTTCAAACAGCCACATGCATGTGTATGGCATTTTGATGCGTTGAAGTCCTGCCCCTGCTTTGGATAATTACTTCCTTGGAAGAATACATATTTGGTTAAATATACATGGAAGTTTTCCACTTTTATCAGTGATTACATACTGCATTGAATTTTTAAGTTTGGTATTAACATGCTTATTGCTAGTATATAGAAACAAATTTATTTATGTATGTTTATCTTAGATCTTGTGACCATGTTAATCTAATGTATTAGTTCTAGAAGCTTGTCTTTTTTCTTTCTTTTTTCAGATTCTTTAGGATTACCTATGTAGAAAATAATATCATTATACACAATTTTACTTCTTCCTTCCCAACATATATATTCTCATCTCCTTTTCTGATTTTACTATATTAGTAAGACATCCAGTGTGATATTGACAACATGGTGACAGAAGACATTCTTATGTGATCTCAACAACAAATAACCAATTTCTCACATTCAGTATAATGTTAGCTATGGGCTTTTGTAGATAGTCTCAATCATGATCAGGAAGCTACCCTCTGTTTCTAATTTGAGGAGATATTTTTATCATGAATGTTAGGGCACATCTCAGTGGATCCACAAAAATGCTAGGGTCACACTCTCAGCGGGGCCTCTAGAATCTTAGGTCAGGTCCACTAGGGGTGTGAGGTGTTTGGTGTGCGATCCGAAGCATCATAAAAGATGTAAAGAATTGCACAGAAGTTAGATTAGAAAATATAATTTATTTAAAAGGTAAATCAGAGAGTGAGAAAGAAAGAGGAGATTCACCTCCCCAAGGCATAGAAGGGAGCTAAAGTCAGAAAATGTGGTGACAGCTACAGCTCAAAGAGCACATGGCCACACCAGAGTTTATTAAAGCATGATGTTGGAAATAGCTGCTCTTGGCTGAGTCCTTTAAAACCATTTCCCTTTGATGAGGGGAAGGTCATTAAGGTGATTGGGTGGTGGTCTGCTCCACATCATCATGAAGGGACAGATAAGTGCAGATACTGATGTCAAGTGGTGGACAGCAGATAGATGAGTGGGTTATTCACCTGATTGCTGTCATGGGAGAAGACAAGGGGAGGAATTCTCCTTCAAGAGACTTGTCAGATGTTTCCAATCTACAAAATCCTTGAACAAAATGTGGTCTATTATCATTTCTATGGCTTCAGTCAGCCAAGGGGTGATCTTTGTTCTTCCACCTGGACAAGGAAACTGAAAGTTTACTAGAGATTATTATGGTAAACCATGAATTGAAAGGTTGGGCTGTCCTGGTTTTACATCTGATGGGGATTAGCTGAGGGGGGTGGGGTAGGCTGTTGCTTAGCCTACAGTGGAATGTCTAAATGCTTCCTAAGACCTGCCTATTGGAAATTTATCTATCTATGTCTAACCTATGCTAGATTCAAAACTGTCAGGGGTAAAGTCTAAGCAAAATGGCTATGATGAGGCAAAAATAATATGCTAAACTAAGTTTATTCTAGGTTTCTATAGGTACTTCCTTTCAATAAATGTGTTGGATTTGTCTAATTATTTTTCTAAATCGATTAGTATGATCATGTGTTTTCTCTTTTTAGTTTGGTGATGTGGCGGATTACAAGGATTAACTTTTAAATGTTGAACACATATCCCATACACTGAAATAAATCTCACTTGATTGTGATGTATGATTCTTTTTATACATTGTTGGATTCAGTTTACCAATATTTTGTTAAACACTTTAGCATCTATTAAAGATACGAGTCTGTAATTTTTCTTTTTTTTCATGTCTTTTTTCTGGTTTGGGTATCAGGGTAATGCTGGTCTCAAAGGATGAGTTAGGAAGAATTCAACTCCTGTTTTACTAAAGAGATTATGAAAAATAGGTAACGTTTCTTCCTTAACCGTTTGGTGAAATTCATCATTGATATCATTTAAACCTAGTGCTTCTGTTTTATAAAGTCATGCATTACTTATTAAAGTTCATTAATAGCGGTAAGTCTATCCATATTATCTGTTTCACCTTTGTGTAAGTTTTTTTTTTGTCTGAGGTCCCTTATTTTTCTTTGAGATGTTTCTCATTAATGAACATTTTCCCTATTGCAACACCCTCAATAAAATTATCTTCCTAATTGTTCAACGCACTTCATCTTTCTTAGCACCCTGAGAAGTTCACAGTAACTTAAACACACCATGTACATTTAAAATACTCTGTCTTGAAGGAGTCAGGTGCTGACTTTGCTTGAAAGGTTGGACTCATATCAGTTGTCCGTTGTTTACATTTCCCTCTAAACTCCTTCAATTTATATTTTAGACACTGATAGAAAGTTGTATTATTTATAGAAGTTAGTCCCCTCTTGTTCTTTTTTTTTAAACTCACCTATTTCATAGTGCCTATGCTCCATGTTGAGGGGAAAAATGAGAAGATTAGAAAATCTATCCTGTCGAATGTGCTCTATTTTACTTGGGGGTGAGGCAGAAGAAAAAGCCCAGTGGCTAGGAATTAGTTGTACCAGTTCTGCTGCATTCATGTCTCCTCATTTAGTCCAACTACCAAGGAAGCAGGTTCAGACCTGTTATTTGTAAGAAAAAAACCCACAAAAATATCAACTTAGAGGTGGAACAATAACTGCCTGTTTTGTAACCTGGCCTGTTAAACTTAACTGAGATCTCTTGTACAAGAGGCATCATTTCAGGTCAGAATAATCTCCACTGTACCTTTAGAAAAAGAATACAGTACACTTCTTTTTTAAAATATCATCTCTGTTCTTCTTCTATGGCAAGAGTGAATTTCCTGGGTCATCCCATGCATACTCTGTATTAATTTGTTATGAAGGTTTTTATTCATTAATGTGCCCAAAGGCATTTTGTTTACCATTCTCAGACAAGCATATTACTGTTATAAAATGTTTCCTCTAATCATACTACATTGTTTTCTCTTGACAATTATTAGCTTTGTGCACTGGAGACAACCAACAGGAGTTGCTTACAGCAATTCTCCTAACTGCAAGCAACTCTAATTTTGTGTCAGGAAAGCAAGCCTTGAGGTTGGCCCTGACTTAGAATTGACATATAACTATGAACAAACCAAGCCCAGCAGGGAGAATCCTAAATCAGAGACTGCTTCTGAGACCAACTTGTAACAGAATACAGAGTAAAGTAAGAAAGTATGGATGATTCACAATCCCAGCAGTAAAGAATGAGATGTGAAAGATGAGAGTCCCTGAAGACCATCATTTCAAATGATAGTAATTTAGTGTGATCTTGAGATATATAATTAAAACAGAATCAGAATCAGGTGGGATAATTTGGCATGAGCCCAAAGGCCATTAATAGTTATACATGATGCAGAATAGAAATAAAGTTAACTTGCAAATTATGTTATTTGTTTTATTAAATAGCATGCAACTACATAAATCATTACCAAACACAACAGAGCTATATAGCACACAAGGTGCTAAGAATTTAAAATCAAAATTTAAAAAACACACTAAATTTGCCTGATTTCATTTATTTTTTCACTTCAAGACACTGCAATCTATTGTAGAAAAAGAAAGACCTAATAATTCAGACTGATTCAAATATCACTATGTCATCTACAAGTGACAAATAAATTAATATACAAATGAATACAAAAGAAAAAGAGAAATATTTTCATTCTGTGATAAAACAGAAAACAAAAGACAATCAAAAGCAATGACAGTAAAAATGCCTACAGTAGCAACAAAAATAGAACCATCTTAACTATTTTTGGTTCCAAAGTAACAAAATTTTAAACATGCCCCATAAATCTGACTCCCACAAAACCAAGTTCTTATTCCCGCTTTGCAAATCTAAAGACCTTTGAAATTAACCTTGTGAGTGAAATGATCACGTGGCAGTTGCTGTTTTCCTCCATAAACAAACAACGTGGTAGCCACGGTAATTTTGCAATTATATTTCCTTAAATACTTATATTTTTACTTAGCCAGCCAGTTTTTCTAAAGGCTGACTTGAAACTTTAATAAGCAGAGTTCTACTTTTTTCCCCTAAATGCTTCTGTCTCTAATTTGATCTTTGATACTTCAATGAGCAGAAGCACTTTTTTTCTTTCAACTTGGTTATGCATCTTCAAATATGCCTTTTATATTTCATTCAACAATGCAGAATAGTGTAATGGTTAAAAGCCCTGGGTATAGAGCCAAATTGCCTGAATTTGAATCTTCCCTTCAATATCTAAATTAAATAATAATAACAGTAGTAATAGCTAGCATTTGCTAAACACATTACATCATCTAATACTCACAACAACTCTATGAGTATTCTCATTATTCCCATTAATAAATGGGAGTGGAATGCCTATCTACAAATGAGATCCAGAAGAGCTAAGTAATTGGCCTGGATAAGTCAATTAGTAAGTTGCCAGATGAGAATCTGACTCAGGTTTATCTGACTTCAAACTTGTGCCCCATGTAGCTGGGAATGTAGGCTCATAGTCCCAACTATTTGGGAGGCTGTATGGGAGGATTGCTCGAGCTCAGGAGTTTGAGATCAGTCTGAGCAACATTAAATAAACAAGCAAATGAACAAAAAAATACAAAAACAAACAAAAAACAAGCACATGTGCCTTTAACCTGCTTCCTTGTGTAAATAAAAGAGAAGTAAAATTCTTATAACTCTGCTTGAAGGACTATATATATATATATAGTGTGTGTATGTATTTCCATATTTTCTTTTTTCAGTACAAATCCAGTCTAAGGGTACGGTGTGAAACACTGAATTTAGACCATTGGTAACAAGTACAGAATATATCTAAGAAAAACAGTAAACAAACAAAAAAATTTCCTTCAATGTGCTTTTTAAAAATTCTCCTGGGCAAGTTATATAACATCCTCTAAATAGCAGGAGAGTTGTTAATTAATTTCCTGGAGATAAATTATTAACTGCAAAATGCTGCCATGTAGTACCTAGTCTATCAACAAGTTTCTCCCTGGAATATCCCTTTAGTTTTCTTTATTACTGTGGCAGAATCAGCAAGCTGGCTCCTGTAGCTTCTCCTGTCATTTTCCCTAAGTCTAAACCATACAATGTTCTAGGAGAGACATTCTAAGACCAGGATATCAGAGATTGGTGCTCCCAAGGGTGTCAAGCAAAGAACAGCCAGGATATGGGGCCTCTTCCTACCTTATCATTACCTTATTATGCTGTGTAAATTGTTGTTTCTGACCAGCATTTCTCTCCTCCTTCCCCTACCTGTGGAACAGAAAATAGAGTTTTTTGCCTTTGATGTAAGCATCCTCCCTACTTGTACATTTTATGAACACATAAAATGTGGGAAGAAAGTTACTTTCTATATGTCTTCCCACGTTCCCGATTTGCCTTTTATATTCTATGCATCTTGGCATTGATAGTAAATTTATAAGTTTCTAAAGAACAAAAGCTCAATTAACATATAAAAGGAAGATTGATATCCAGTTACATTGATTATTTCATTGTCCATGTTCTAAATAAAAAGACGATTGAATTCCAGATACACTGATTATTTCATGTTCTAAATAAAGCAGCAGGGCTGGGTCTTACAGAAAAAAAAGAAGAGAAAGATATAAACAATAGGGCTAAAGAACCTCTAACCGAGGCCAGTGCTGAGAATGATTAATCTGCAGGAGCGATTAATGAAAAGAAGAGAAACAACCCTTTTTCTTCCTCCCCACACTTCCAAACTGCATTTCACTGAGGACTGGGAACTATGGAAGACTGACAGTGTTGTATTTATGAACATTATTTGGACCCATGGGCTACTATTAGCCTGATCTTTATCTTGTATTCTCCGAAGTCTGTTCATACTTGAAGAACATAGTACTTAGGGGACTGTGGCATATGTCTAAATTATTCCATTCCATATCAAATTTGAGGTCGAAGCATAATTTCATAGGCTCGATAGTAACTATCCCAGGGCAGTCATAATGATGGAAAAGCCCTTTTTGAGGACTTAGATTTCTTTTCATTACTAATGGAACACATTTTTATTAGTAGTTAGATTTCTTGAACTTGGGGGTAGTGACTTAACATTTTAATCACAAAGATGAGAGAGGTAGTCCCTGGCTATGTAGACCACTTTCTGAGAGTACATAGGCAAGTCCCATAAGACCAGCAGTACAGTTTTCTATATCCTATAATAAGATCTTTCCAGGTCAAATAATTTTGAAGCAATAATATCATTGACCTAACCCTTAGGGATGTGTGTGTGTGTGTGTGTGTGTGTGTGTGTGTGTGTGTGTGTGTGTTGGAATCTTACTCCGTTGACCAGGTGGGAGTGCAGTGAGGGATTTTTTTTATTATTATTCCTTGTACATAATAGATTTGCCATAAATTTGCTATTTTGGATTGACTTCATCAGATTGTCATGGTCAAATAAATGATTGCTCCTAGGCTTAAGCAAAATGATTTTAAAAATCGACAAGAAAAATATATTTAAAAATTAGAATTGTCAATATCTGTGAAACCTTTGAATTTAAAGGGGCCAAGAGAGCATTTAGACCAACTCATTTATCCAACGCAGAATGCATTTCCTAGATTTATTGAATGTGTCCCTTAAATCTGCATTTTAACAATTTTCTAATGTGAGTAATCTACTCTAAAATTTTTGAAAGCTGCTACTATAGCACTATTTTTCTGTATTTTCAAAAAAATGCAATGCTGCTTGCAATAAAGATCTGCCCTTGAAGTAGAAAATGTATTCTAATACAATATCAGGCAGCTAGATACCTGGGCTAGCTTATTAGTCAATAAGTTATTCTAATAAATCTTTGTCCACACTTTTAGATACATCAATTTGCTTTTTTCTCTGGCAGTACAGAAATGTGAAAATAAAGAAGAAAAAAGAAATAATATAATCACTTCCTGTAAACATGTGCAAAACTTACTGTCCTCTTGAAATACTTCTCTCAATGACATTACAGGAAAAGATTGTACAATGTAAAAAATAATGAAGTATTATAATAAGGATTCTAAATACTTTGGGAATAACTTTGCAAATTTTTGTTTCCTAAATCCAAAAGTGTAGCAAAAGTTTATTAGTAAAGAATGGGGAAGTTAGTGGTGGAATAAAGAAAAGTACTATGGTTTAGTGAACTCAGTCCCTTCTGGTATCCTGCAAAACTCAATTAAAATTTAACTGCAATTGTGAATGACCTGCTTTACTAATGTGCTTCCAGTAAATGAATGATTATTTTTAATACACCTAATATGTTCATTGAGATGATTTGACTGGTTTGTTTTGGTTATCCATTTATCATTATTATAACCTTTCTTTGCTTGGGTAACACATATACTCTATTACTTGTTAAATGGGAAAGTCTGAAAATAAACATTTTGTAAAATGATTACTAAAACAATTATGGTAAATGACTCATTAGAAACTTACAGTAGTATCAGAACAATCAATTTTTGAGAAATTGCTAACAAAATCAATTTTATATTTATGCTAATATGTAATGAAATAAAAAATTACATTATAATACAAAATAACCCATAATAATAAAAACTTATTACAAAATATCTGCCTCATCAACTGCAGCACTGGCATAACAAGTTATTTCTTTTGGTCATTAAAAGCACAAAACTACATTAGGCTAAATTAGATTTTCTTTATTGATTTTTGTCAATAAATTTAATTTTGGAAGCCTAATTGTTGTTCATCTAGAAACACATTCATATTGATAATTCACTCATTTGGAAATAGCAACATGCCTAAAAACAAGCTTATCAAAAAAAATGATTTCCAAAAATTTTAATGCAACTGACCATTATTGTGATTTATTGCTATCTTTCAGAAGATTTTAATGATTGAAAAATTTTTAGGTGGAAAAGTTACTTCTCATAGAATGAATCTCTTGATGTCTCTCACTCTTACTCTTATTTTGCTTTTTCTGCTGACAAGAAGGAAAGAGAAAGAAAAGTTAAAAATCTATCATTATATAGCTTTTTCTGCTAAGAGTATATCACATAACCTCTTTAAACTATTGGAATTCTCTAAGGAATCCATTTTGCACTTTAAACAAAAATAAAGACAGGTAGGAGAAAGAAAGAAACAAACAAACAAAGAGAAAAAGGAGTCAGAGAGAGAAAGAGATCTATTATAAAATACAGGGCCTTGATTAAAAATATTGTACTTGTTGAAATTTGCTAAGAGGACATAGATCTTATAGGTATTAAGTACTCAGAACACAAAACAAACAAACAATAAACAACCACAAAAAAAAAAAGTACCAAGAGGGAACTTTTGGAAGCGATGAATAAGTTTGTGGCATTAATAGTGATGATGATTCCATGGGTGTATATGTATCTCCAGACACATCAAGTTATATGTATTAAGTATTTACAGCTTTTTGTGTGTTAATAATATCTTAATCAAATGGGAAGGAATAATTGGGGAGGGGAGTTGAGTTTCTGAAACTACGTATTGGGCACAATGTTCACTATCTGGGGAATGGGCTACCTGAGAACTTATCACCATCACTACACAACATGTCCATGTAATGAATATGCATGTGTACCTCCTGAATCTAAAATTAAAAAAAAATAAATAAAATGGGAAGGAAGGAAGGAAGGAAAGAAGAAAGAAAAGAAACTTTGCTGTAAGCCCTCCATGATCCATTCTATATATTATTTCCATAGCCTCAAAAGAAAACCATAAATTTATGAATGCATAGAATTGGAATTAAGATTTTAAGACCCTATCATCTTTTCAAAAATGTCCAAGACTTTACTGAAACATTTCTCATCTGTCCACACAGGCCTCTTAAAAGACTCCTGGCTCCCTGCACCTTTAGTATCCCCACACTCACTCCCCTAGAGCAGGCCTAAGGAGAAGAAACCTCCATATAATAACAAAAAATAGTTCAAAGTTTTTACTATAACACAGGCATGAACATTTTATTTACCATCCAGAGAATCCTGTTTTTTTTTAAGTGACTAGAATTTTATGAAGCAGAGGAAAAAATAGCCCAAAAGAGTTTTTAAAGTCTCTAGAAAATAAAAATAAATTGCTTTGTAAGTATGTCCCTTGATATGTCATGCCTGTCCAATGATGCAGTTATATGTGTACTAACAGAGTATTAGCTAGTTTTTTATCACCTTTTTTTCCATAATAGTACCTTTCACATAGGAGAGGCTCATTCATTTACTTGTTCAAGCATTTATTGAGCAACTCCTGTGTGGCAGCCTATGTTATTCCAGAAATGGCAATAGCATAACTCCTGTTCTTAAAAAATGCATAGCTTTAAATAGATTGGTTAACACCACCAACAACAACAACAACAATAACAGAAACAAAATGATGACATTCTAAGACATGAAGTGCTTTGCACAGTGTGATATAGAGGAAGATAGTAGCACCAGAATGGAGTCAACTGAGCTTATCAAGACATATTTTTAAGTTTTATACTGCTAAAAGTATTAAATTGCTGTTACCTTATGAAAGTATTTGAGTTCAGGAGAGGCAAATATTTTGGATAATCTTCACAGTGAGATTAGGAAAAATCTCATGGACCACTTTTAGGAGTCAAGTCAAATTCTGGAAAGCAGCTATTTGCTTCTAAAACAGAGGCAACATTACACCTAGAAGATTGTCTATGATGTATTATTTTAGAAGTGCCTGGGCTGGATCATTTTTCATGCATCCTATAATACCTCCCCGACCCAGTTCACCATTTTCTAAAATGCCATATGGTGCGATTTATTCCTTTATTCATCCTAAGTTTCTCCTTCATTAATATGAAAATGCCTTTGAAGGGGAAGTAGATTTTTATTATTCTGGCATGAAGAAATTTTAGTATTTCCTGAGGACAAGCTTTAATAGAAAAATGAAGGAAGTATGTGACTTTCTTGGGTAACAACAAACTAAAAGGGCATGATGATTCAGTCTCATAGAAAACAAAGAAGAGTTCTGGGATATTGACTGTACACAGAGTCTCTTGTTTTGTTACTTTGCTCTGTTCTACGAATTTTTTTCTCTTTATTTCTTTGAACTCAGCCCAACATTAACTAGCTACCCATCTTTCTTTCTGGTTTCTGAATTCCCAAGTCTCCCCTCAAGAAAACAAATACAATATTCTGTTTAAGATCTATGAAGTTCCTCTAACAATCTCAGTTTTTGGTTAAGATCACTCAAGGGAAGGTCAAAAACAAAATGATCCACAGATAACACAGATCAAAGTAAGCATGACATATATTGGCTAACTCTGTTCAGAAGTACACTTTCTGAGCCTTCTTCCGTGATATACCACTGAACATTTGGGACCCCAAAAAGATGCTTCACGTGTTATATCACCAGCATGCCCTGGAACCAATTATATGTAGTCGCTGGATTTTGTTATGGGGTCAAAATTTTTCTTTTCATATAAAAAAGCTCTCTAGTGGCAGAGAATTTGCAACAATCCTTCTAAGTCCACGTCCAAGAGACTGATATCCAAGCACCCTTCCTAGGCAAACAATGCATCATGAGTATATTCATTTATCTAAAAAAAACCCAAAAAACTTCCATATCAGGAAATGTGTTGGCAATGGAGATAAAGTGATGAATGAAACACAGTTCCAGCATTTGGAGAGCTCAAAGTATTTTACTTAAAAGGGACAGATAAGATAAAGGGATGGATAGGACTTCCACTGTTTCAAACATGGCACTATAGACTTATTGGAAAGGAAATGATTCACATGACCAGGCAATCTGTAAAATGTAGAACATTCCTTGCCAAAATCCCAACAGAAGAAATGATCATTAATGTGATTCCTCTTAAATAAGCCCCAGTGCAAAGTTCTCTGGTAGCTGAAATCTCTGTGAATTCAAGGAACAGAGCTTGACATCCAAGTCCAGGTCGGGCTGTTGGATGTATTTTAAACTCGAATACCAAGAGTTGACCTGATGAGAAATATAGCTATAGTCCTCTGGCTCTCAGAAAAGTCTAGTCAGAATGTGTGCTTGCTCACATTCTTAAATTATCAAGTAACAATTCTTCAATAGCACTAAATAAAATAATTAATGAAGATGCCAGTCAATTATGTTTTGCACTATTCAAATTACTTTAGCTGAAATTTTGAATCCCTTCAGTTCACTTCCTAAGGATAATTGTTTCAATATGTTTTTTAGCTGTGTAATTAAGGAAATTATTGAATAATCTTAATTAAGCAAAACTGGGCATTATGGAAAATAAGATTGATCATTAAGGTAGAAGCAGATATACATTGACCCTGAAAGTCAGGATAGATGGTAGGTACTTGATTGTCTAAGCAGTGGGGAGTCAGAAAGACTTGAAACAGTTGGAATTCTGGAAAGTGTAAACTGTTGACAGTGTACAGTGTAAACTGGAGACAGAGTAAGAAGCTTAGATTGGGGTTATTTTCTCCACTAAAAAGGGAAACAAAAGAGAGATAGACTATAAAATACTTTCTTCATATAAAATACAATGTACTTAGATTCTATGTTCTTTGAAAACTTTAAAATTTTAAGTGCACAGTGTTAACCCCATGTGAGTTACCTTTAGGAAGTTACTTATCTATAAAACTGGGTTAATAGTGACACCTATCTTAGAAGACTGTTGCAATTATTTAATGATGTTAAAGGCATTGATAAGTGCAGTCAGCAGAATGCCTAGTGCATAACAAGTAATCAGTAATATCACTATATTATCATTAGAAACAACAAAAAAATGAAGTAAAGTTACTTTCTTTTGGAAAGTCTTCCTTTTGTGTTTACCATGTTCTTTTAAAGATCCAGATAGAAGCTTAAATAAATGGATTTTAGCATAAAGCCTCACTGGATAAAATGGGACATTATGGGGGAAAAATAAAAATAGCTTTCATTATATATTCTTTAGTATTTTCATCGTTTTAAGGTATTACCTATTTAAGAATGAATATATTAAAAGCAAAAAAGAAAGAACAGCTTGTAGTCACATACAAAAGCAATTAATATATGATCTATATAAGCTTAGTCAAAAGTGACGATAATAGTTATCATAATAAGAGTTGACATTCATTAAGTTCCCACTATATGTTTGACATTGTTTCAAGCTCTTTTATATATATTATCATGATTAATTAAATGAAGTTAATATCATGAATCTCCTGAAGTGCAAGGGTAGTATTGCTAGTACTTTCAAGTTATTGATGTATTGCAGAGAGGTTTACTGACTTGTCTACAAGGTTATCAAGTTTATTAGAAGCAGAATTAAGAAATGAGTCCATACAATGAGACTATATATGTAAACATTCTTATATTGGTTAATAAAATAAAATAAAAAAGCAGGTCTCTGTATGACCACAGTTGGTTCTGCCAGACACAGTATTTAGGGCAGATGTGTCTGTAAGAAAAATACTTTATACTTGTTTCTATGTTTGGTAATTCTAACTCCATGGTCCAATGACCACCCACAAAGAAACAACCTATTGATGTTCAAGGCATTCAATAGATCATAGGAATAAAGCCATTTTTATTTTCAAAAGAATAAAAATTAATTTAAAAATTTCTGTAGTGTAAATTCTCTGGGAATAGTAAATCCTCCCTAGTATCCAAATAAAATATTAGGACCCAGAAGTAAATAAAGCATCAGTGAGTCTTTCTCTAATTCCTTAATAATCCTGAGATTCCTTAAATATCTGTCTACTTTTCACCTGCCAAATTAATTATTGAATATATGAGGTTAATGCTAAGCCAGAGCTACTGACCAGGAAAATTGTTTGCAACTGGTAAAAGATCAGAACTGCTGAGAACTCCAGCAAATGGTAACATCTTTCAAAGTGTGCAAGATGCTGCTGTGAAAACATTACAAAGTGGCCTGTACTTGGATGCCTGGCCTGGGTGATAAGTCATTTTCAGAGCTTTGTGAATCTTCTGAATGATACTGGGCCTATTGCTCCCCAACTTAACAAGATTAAAGTTTGGAAGGAATGTGGTCTGAACTAGCCCTTGTTTATCAAGATGTTCCATTAAAGACCATTTTATAGAAAACAACCATTTTTTTTTTTTTTTTTTTTTGCCTAGGCTGGAGTGCAGTGGCACACACACGGCCACCCAAGCATTGAGCTGCTGGGCTCTGGCGATACTTCTGCCTCAACCTTCCGAGTTGCCGGAACTACAGGCACGTGCTGCCACACCTGGCTAAATTTTGATTTATTGTAAAGACAAGGTCTCGCCAAGTTGCCCAGGCTGGTCTTGAAACCCCTGGCTCAGGCTATCCACTCACCTAGGCTTTCCAATATGCTCGGATTACAGGCTGAGCCACCGAACCTGGCCTTCATTTTTTTTTAAGTTTTCTTTTGGCAACAGAGGTAGATTATAAAATGTCTTTCAAAAAATACAACACATTTAAATTTCTATATTATTTTGAAACTTTAAAATTTTATCCCAATTTTACATTTATCTCAATTAAATTAAATTAAATATCCCAATTTTACATTTATCCCAATTAAATTAAATTAAATTAAATATTCCAATTTTACATTTATCTGACATCTCGAAGTCAAAGTAAAAGTCACATTTATAAGAAATTGCCTGACCCTTAAATGACAAATTACTCTGCGTGGTGTTTGGCAAGTGTTCGTGAAGCACTGAATGCATTAAGTTGATCCTCGGCTAATTGTAGCATAGGGTGTACTCTAGCAATTATAAGTCCTTAGAAAGCTTTTATGATTTATTTTTTCTCATTTCCATTTTCAAATCAAGGGAGATAAAGGTATATATTTTGATAAAGAGAGCCAAGGTGTTGGTGAGATCACTTACTGCAAACCATGAGTTTTCATACAAAGTGGAACTGAAAGCTGCTTGTTTGTCAACTGCTGAGTGAATGAATGTTTGTTTCATGAATGTTTACTAAAAGTTACATGTTACAAGAACTTTCCAAATAACCTATCTCGTTAACCTGTTGTTAAGTCTTAGCAATATTTAACATCCTAGCAGAGTTTTTCCTATGAACATAAATTGTGGGTACTCCCAGAATTTTAGAAAAATTTTTTATCAGTACCTTTTGAATGTTTTCTTGAGACTTTCATTGCTGTTGTTTTTAATTTAATTTTAAATGACTATTAGTATAATGCCATCATTCTCAATTTAGTTTGCAGTAAGTGTTTTGGTTAATTCTACAATATATGATTCATATTTGCATCAACACTATTTTTGGTCTATAATTTTCCAAATCTACTTGCATAAAGAAACTTGGGAAGCATCATGTACTTATAATGCTCCAAAGTATATGTTTGACAGTGTGACCTATGACTCATTTCTACAGAATCTCCTCAGTTAAAGAGAGATCATGTCAGAAATGTGATTCAGTGAAGCATGTGAATGAACTCATTCACATATTATGGTGTGAATGAAGAGCAATGACATATACCAAGAATTTTCCATGGAACAGAGAAAGATAGATGTTGATTTGCATGAAACAGAAATTGGTAGTTTTTTTGTTTTTGTTTTTCCTTTTTTTTTTTAAAATAGAAACAAGCCTTATTGGTGAAATAATTTGTTGTAAAAGTAAAATCAAATTTAAAGAAAAAGTTTTCATGACTTCTCCAGGGCATTGCGTATGATAGCACACACTGCAAATCTCTGTGAATGAAAAATATTGTGTATTATTTCTGAGATATATTTTACTAGTAAATAACTTTTTCAGGAATACAGGCAGGGAAATACTTGCTTAGAAGAATACCAATATTATTATGCATCTCATCCGTGGGATCATAATGGTTAAAAACCCTGAGGTTTTTCTTATCTATGGAAGTCACTGATCTAAGCTTTAGTTTCACTGGGCTAAAGTTTTAAAGAATCAAAACTAAAAACTTACAGATAAACTGCTGTTTTATTTATTTATTTATTTATTTATTTTTTGAGTTGGAGTCTCACTGTGTCACCCAGACTGGAGTGCAGTGGCCGCTCCCGGCCCCCGCAGCCTCAACCTGCTGGGCTACGGTGATCCTTCCGCCTCAGCCTTCAGAGTAGCTGGAACTACAGGCATGTGCTACCACGCCCGGCTAATTTTTTGATTTATTGTAGAGATGAGGTCTCACCAAGTTGCCCCGGTGGGTCTCGAACCCACGGGCTCAGGCAATCCACTCACCTCAGCCTCCCAAAGCGCGGGATTACAGGCTGAGCCACTGAGCCCGGCAAACTGCTGTTTTGTATTGTGGATGGCATCAGCTGAAGATAAGGAAGACACACGCAACAAAGTTAGGTATATTAGTTGATATGCAAAGAAGGCCACACTTCATGGAAATCCAAGAGGTATTTCAAAAGGGGAAAGTTAAGAAAGGATACCTACCTACATGGCTTAGAGGGCCAGAGTCAGTAACATAATGGTCTTGGAAGAGAATGATTAAAACTTGTAAGTTAGAGATAGGCTAGAAGAAGTTAACTTTAGAACATGTGAGAACCTGCAGAATTACTGTTTGATTAGTTTATTTTTTCAGTCCTCTTATGGGATACCTAGGTGTGCGTTAGCTAGCCCTCAAAAAGTTTGAGCTTCGATAGATGGATATCATGGCTTGGTCTGGAACAGTTTACTTGATTGTGAGAGTAACTTTACTATCAAGTGTGAGGGGAAATGGCTTCCTGTGGCATTCTATCAGACAGCCTGTCTTTGTTTAATGAAATATGAATTCTTTGATGGAGCTGATGGGCCTTTCCCTCTTTTGCATATAGAAAATGGAAGTGAGAAAACATATTGTTGGGATTATCACAGATCTCAGTGACCAAGGGCTAAGGTTGATGATATTTAGGAGTAGCTTCCATATCTTTATGAAGCAAAAGACTCTGAGGTTCATTTGTCCTAGTATATTATGCAAATATGCTAGAAAAACACACACACATACAAAACACTGCTATTTCAATGACACATAAAAAGAAACATTTATTTGTCTCCATGAGACAGGAGATAGTTAGAAAAAGGTTAGTCAGACAGGAGAGTCCTCTGGTAACAATGTAGTGAACTCCCCGCAGGCCTCTCAGGCTCAGCATTGGTAAACAAGCTCCCTGCAAGCCTCTAAAGCTAGAGCTAAAGTCCTCACTGCTGGGATTGAAAAGTAACCAATCAGAACAGCAACAGCTCACAGCTAGTTAGCCAATCGGCTTGGACTTAGGGCTACATAAGCACCAGGGCCCCTTCGGATCCCCTCCCACTGTGGGAGCTTTTCTGTCCTCAATAAATTCTGCTTTCTCACCTTCTGGCTGTCCATGTCCCTCATTCTTCCTGGGCATGAGACAAGAACCTTGACCCTGAAGAGCTGCGACCCTGAAGAGCTGCAACCTGAAGAGCTGCAGAAGATCATCGGAATCAAAAAGGCATGTACCCCAGAGGCTGGCTTGCCAGCCAACAGAGCCAGCTGAACCTGAATTGCTGCTGGAGGAAGGCAAGACGCCAAAGCTGAGGCTCCCAGGGGGTTAGGCTTGCCAGCCCACCAAACCAGCAACTCTCTCAATGCTTGGTTTGCCAACCCATTAAGAGCCAACACCCTGAGGGCTAGGCTTGCCAGCCCCTCCCCCACCCCAAGTTGCAACACTCAAGGCTTGGCTTGCCAGCCCGTTAGAGCTGACACTTGTGAGACTAGGCTTGTAGGGCTGGGCTTATCAGTCCCTCCACGATCCTCTCGGGCTTGGCTGGTTGACCCAGTGAGCTGTCACTCTTGAAGCCCAGGCTGGCCTGAAAAATCCACATCATCTAGGTCAGCTGAAATAATTCTGTTTGAAGGTGCTTATCTATGGGCAGAGTAGGACTTTGCTCCAATCATCATATCATCATCTCAAAGACCATAATAGAAAGGTTACAGATTCCTGGAATATGTAAGTCTTGTGGCTATAGTAAGAAGGCATGCACACATCAAACCTTTGCTTGAGTCATGTACACATTGACCCATTGACTAAAGCAAGTCACATGGTTGAACTCCAAGTCAAGGAAGTATTCTCCAACCACTAGGAAGCCGTGGCAAGTGTCTGGATGTGTAACCCTACTCTCAGATTCACTGATTCACTCTTTCCAGTTAAAGGGAATGTGGACATTTGATTCTTTCTATTCATTTATAAATTTGGAAAATGAGAACTTAAGGAGTTTCAACTTATCAAAACATTATTCTGTTATTTTTTAAGTCAATTTTTAAAATTAAAAGATCACCATGCAATTACAGCCAAAATAGAGCAAATAACTCCAATTCCCAGGTCATAATTTAGGCTTCAGAAAAAGCATGGCAAAAGTTATCAATTCAACTCTAATATCTATCCATCTATATATCTATATATCTATATCTATCATCTATATGTCCACAAAGAAAAGTTATGTACGATAGTCAAGATATAAAGAACCTTATTGCCAAGTTCTTGCCATTTTATTTCAAATATTTCTTATTAAATAAGCAGTTTCCAGCACACATTTTCACTTGCACTCCTACAATTAAGTTAAAAACACATATGCATCTGTTGAAACACACATCACTGATACCTCATTCAAATTTGATGTTATATAGTCTCCTGGTACTTCTTCTGCAATACTAAGGGAAGGTGGGGGTCAAAAGACACTGATAAAACAACCATTGGAAGGGAAGGACAAAGTGCACCTAACCCCAAAATTATAATTAAAATTTTGGAATATTGGTTGTTTTTCTTTTTTATTATTTCTCTTTTTTGTTTCTGCTGTCTTTTACTGAGCAAATAGTAATTGTAGAGTTTCCGAGGCATTCCAAATCATAACAATTTATTTTAGCAAATGGCTCATTTGCCACATATGTTGTCTTTTCATTGGCCCTGAGTGCCTATCAGCTTAGTCACAGAGCTAGAACCTGACCAATCACTGAGCCACAATATTTAATCCCATTATTCACAAACTAAGTTATTTGAAAAGTTGGTTTTAAAGCCAGTGCATTTGGGAGGCTCCCTCACTGCAGAACATAAGATGTTGAAGTGAAAGAGTCTATGACCAGCTTCTTAGAGTGTGTTCAGTATCTTGAAATTAGACATTCCTTGGTTTAAATCCCAGATCTGTCATTTGTTAGCCCAGATAATGCCATCTTAGAGACCCTTACCATTTTGTGAGCTAATCCTGGGATGGAAAATTACCAACAAGACCAAGACAACAAAACATTCTGTCATATGTAACACCTAGCATAACCACAAGACTTTCTCCCAACTTACTTAACCACAAATCTTAGTTACCCCCTAGCAATGCCAACTGCAAAAATTTTCCCCCAAGCCTTATAACCGCCCTAGCCTGTAAGCAGTGGTGGGCTTCAATCTTATCTGGAATCCCACTCCTCAGGTTTTTTCCTTGAAATAAAACTGTGTTGCAGTTGAGCCACCTACCTCCCATCTCCCTTTTCCTATCTGCTCATTTTCCTGGACTTCAAAACCCAGGGAAAGGGTTTAAGGTCCCACCTTGGGCTACTTCTTAAATTGACCCTGTACCTGGCCCCATTCCACTCCATTCATTCTCTCCCATCCTCTCTCCTCTCACCCTTTTCATCTTACTTCTCCCCCAATTCAGACATCTCCAGAAGGACCTTTTCCATTACTGAACATTTCATCCAACACCAGTCACTGGTCAGTGAGTGAGTTCTTCACTATCCCAATACACAATTCCTCTCCCATCTCCTTCCTTCATTTCTGCCTGAGACAGAAATACTGCCAGAAACCTCAGTACTGGGTAAGAGGTCTCCTCCAATTACCACCAAGTAGTGATCTTGGCAGTCACCTTGAAGGGATGCCCTTAAAATGGCCACCACCATATCCATTGGGAACAATTGAAGTCCATGGGGATGGCTCATCCTTCCATTGTTCCTCCCATTCTCAGGAATCGGATTACTCACCCTTCCAAATTTCTTCAATATGGGCCAAGTCTCCTCTAAATCTCCTTAAGACACCCCTCTCAGATGTCTCCTTCACAAGCTGAAAAATTTATGTCTTACCTTAAGTCCAGAGTGTCTCATTTCCTTCTGTAATATGACTTGGCCCCAATATCAATTAGACAATGACAACCAATGGCCCCAAAATGGAACCTTTGACTTCCAAATTTTCTGTGAACTTGAAAAATGGTCTGATGTCCCCTATGTCCAAGCTTTCCTCTATCTCCAATCTAAGTCCTCCCTTTGCCAAACCTATAATCCCTACCAAGTTCATCTCTTAAGTGAAAACCCCAAAGCCCCTCTGCCTCAATTCCTCCCACCAAATCATCTTCATTCGACTTTGATCCCTCTGACGAAACCCCACCTCTTTTCCAACCCCCTCCCCAATCTCCAATTCCCCCTACCTCACCTCCATCCTCCACTCCTCCACCTCACTGCTCACAACCTCCTCCTTCCTTCCCTCTGCCCCTCACACTGACTCTCATACCCAGCATCCCCCATCCCCCAATTGCCCCCAAGGTCCTGCTCCATCCTTCCTCTCAGAGAGGCTGCCAAGGCAGAAGGCTAGTATGAGTTCATAATCCTTTCTCCCCAGGAAATATCTTTTAAATTAAAAAATGACTAGGCTCCTTTACCTCTGACTCTGCTACCTACGGTAAAGAATTTCACCACATCACCCAGTCCTATGACCTTACTTGGCACAATCTATATGTTATTCAAATTTTTTCTTCCCTGTCCTCAGAAGAGAGGGAACACATCTGGGCAGCAGGTCAATCGCATGCCAACACTATCCATTAGCAGGACCCAGCATAATCTCATAGGCTCTGCACAGAGCCCTCCTGAGATTGCCAATCAACTCCCCAGATAGATAGAAAAGGGATCATATGATAACTTGCCTATTAGGCGGAATGGATAAGTCAACTGTAACATTAGTTAATTATGAAAAAAAGTCAAAGAAATTACTCAAAGGCCTGATGGAAACCTTGCCTTTTTCTTCTCCCACCTTACAGAGGTCATGATTAAATATACCACCTTTTCTCCTGACTCTGATGAAGATAGAATTTACTTACACCTTCACTTCATTTATCAGTCCACTCCAGACATATGGACAAAACTTCAAAGATTAGAGAATGAAACCCAAAACTTCACATCACAATCTTATCAAAACTGAATTGCCTGTAAGGTTTTTAACAATAGAGAGGAAGAGCAAAAGGTTCAAAAACTAAAAAGAAATCAGATAAAATACCAACTATTGGCATCTGATAGCTCTGCCTCAAAGGGCTCAGATGGCCCTAATACAGCCCCCAACCAATAACAAAAGGCCCATCAACAGCCAAGTCCATGTTTCAAATGTGGGCAGCTAGGAAACTGGGCAAATGAATGCCCAATTCCTAGGCTACCTCCCAAACCATGTCCTAAGTGTAGAAATAAAGGACACTGGACATTGGATTGTAATCAACAAGACCCTCATTCCCACTCAATCACTTCTGACACTCCTAAGTTTCCTTATCCACAGCTGGGACTGTCTAAATTCCTTGGCTTGGCTACTGAGGACTCACGAGGACTGGGGACCACTGTCACTACCACCCTCTCCATCAGCACCAGTGTAATGCTGTCAGCATCTCTTAAGCCTGTATCTTTCTTTCTTTTTTTTTTTTTTTTTTTTGAGTTGGAGTCTCACTCTGTCGCCCAGACTGGAGTGCAGTGGCCGCTCCCGGCCACCACAGCCTCGACCTGCTGGGCTCCAGCGATCCTTCTGCCTCAGCCTTCCAAGTAGCTGGAACTACAGG
>CAUYQG010115422.1:0-11531 GCA_963574415.1 Tarsius wallacei | reverse complement strand
GGGCGTGGTAGCACGCGCCTGCAGTTCCAGCTACTTGGAAGGCTGAGGCGGAAGGATCGCCGGAGCCCAGCAGGTCGAGGCTGCGGTGGCCAGGAGCGGCCACTGCACTCCAGTCTGGGTGACAGAGTGAGACTCCAACTCGGGGAAAAAAAAAAAGTTGTTATTTAGCAATAACTTTATGCAGGACAGTGCTTACCAAACTACCTGTGCTAAGGTCCAGTGGCTGGTTCTTTTTTTCCTTTTAAGTTTCCAGTCCATTGCAGATCATCATTTCTGTAAACTACAATAAAAGACACTGTGAAAGTGTCAAAGCGCTGTGAAGTGTCTAGCTGCCCGCTCTCAATTTCCAATACTTATCTAGGACTGGTGACAGCAGGGCGTGGTCCAACAGCAGTCTGCAGACTACATTCCTAATACCCCTTCTACTGACGACACGTGGGTAAAAAGCCTCTACAGCTGTGCCTTCAAAAGCCTTTGAGCGACAGTTCTCAACACAGGATGGTCTCGCCAGGTTTTCTATTGTCACATGGGGCTGGCAGGTGGGGAGGGAGGGAGCTGCCAGCATCAAGTGGATGGAGGCCAGAGATGCCACTCAGCATCCCACGACAGGACAGTCTTCCCACAAGGGATGCCCGGCCTGTCAGGCCTGGGTAGTGCCAGGGCTGAGGGGCCCTGCCTAGGAACGCCATGCAGGCGGACATGATCGCAGGACGAGCATGCTAGGAGCTGGCTGCAGAAGCCCAGGGGAAGCACAAGTCTGCCTGGAAGGTCCCAGGACAGCACTCATGGGACAGCTGCCACCCATCTCGATGGCCACACACAGCACGGAGCTCCATCCAAGCTTACTTCCTGCTTCCTCCCAGCAGCTCTGCCAGACATGTCCAAGCCGCAACCTCTGCTGAGTCCCTGTCACTCCTCCAGGATGTGGACACCACCCCTCCCTCCTCCCATCCAGAACCTCTCAACTTGCAGGGTCTCACTCAATGTTGGCCTCTTCCTTGAAGCCTTCTGTGATTCTCCGTCAAGTCCTAAAGGAGCTGTGGTCCACACCACTCACGTGCACCAAGTCACACACTGGACTTTGACAGCACCTGTTGGGCTATGCAGTTTAACTTTTAGATGATCATGCAATTTTAACATTATACTCCGTCTCTGGGCTGACAGGTCACCTGAGACAAAGCTTCAGATTCACCTGGCAGCCTCTGTCTTCCCATGCCACATGGCAGTGGGTGTCAGACCCATGAAGAGAGTGGCATCAGGGTGAGATGCTGCAGTTCCAGCCCGACTTCTCATGTCTCGAGCCGTGGCCATCACTAGAGAAGTGGTCACTATGCACAGGATGGCTAGTCCCTGTGTCAAGTGATCATCTGGCCCAAAACATCAGCAATGCCATGGCTGACCCTTAGCCAGCTCAAAGATCGCCTCCGAGGTCCCAGGGAGTGAAGCTGGAAGGCCCATCTGAGCAGACCCGCATGCGGGGCTTTCCCAGGGGAGCAGCCAAGGGCAAGGGCTTGGGGTCAGACTCCTGGTTCAGATCCCTTCCACGCGTGCTGGCTGTGTATCTGGGACCAGTTTCTCAACTTTTCAGACACATCCTTCCCTGCTCCATAAAATGGGGACAAGACAGCATCTGCCTCCTAAGACTGCCATGAGGACAAGGTGGGTCACCACCCCCAACACCAAGTGAAGCTGAGTGCTGAGAGCAGTCCTGGACCTGTGTGCATGAGTGGTGGCCACCGCCAGCCCTGTACCCCAACTTAAACAGGGAAGAAGGCGAGAGGAACACCAGCACTTCACATGGGGCCACAGGAGCCTGACTTCTTGGCAGAACGGCTGTGGCGACCGGAAACACACTCATCACAGCTTCTTGTCCACCACCCTCAAGTCACCTGCTCCCCGGCCAGTGCTCCCCCTCCGGTGCTTCCTTGAGCTTAGAGGCCTGAAGGCAGACGTCCTCACATCTGCTGGGTATACCCATTGCTAGATGGAGAAAGTACTGGGGGGAGGTCACTTGCTGCATGTCAAGAAACTGCTTTTCTCTTACTAGTAGAACAGGATAGGCACTTGGCCTGCTGGCTCAGGGGCTGCCACCAAGGCCTGGAAATCCAGGTCCATGACCCCTGCTCTCCTCATGAAAGGACAGACAGACCTGCTCCCCGTGCCTGGCTGTGCTGACCAGGGAGCCACCCTGAGAGAGAAGTGGTCTGTGATATTCTCCTTTGTCTGCTGACTTTTAAAGGCGTACTTTTAGAAACACCCTATCGTGGTGACGTGCTCCAGTACGAGTGTCACAGGGTTAAGGGCACAGCTGTCTCCTGGCATTCCCTTCCTAACTTCCCTTTCACAGAAGTAGACACTGGGTTCAAGTTCATGTGTGTCATTGAACACTTTCATGACGCGTCTGCCTTTCGTTTTATTTTTTATTAACATCAACACATCTCCACATTTGGAGCCCAGATCACTGCATCACTGGCTCTCATCACTTCTTTCCTGGCAGATACTCAGGGTGACACTCGGACGTCAGCTCTGTAATGACCCAGCTGTGGGTTGGGAAGCCCAGTTCACGGTGACTTGGTGGACATGTCGCCTCCTTAGAAGACTCACCTCTCAAGTGTGCCTGCAAGTGCCACATGCCAACTGAAGTTACAAAGAGTTGGACAGTTGACACGTAAGCACAACTACACGATCAGCATTCAAATATAAACTTAACTTAAAAAATTAAAGCCGACAGAAAAACGAATGTAAGGTAAAACATTCCAGTTCACAGAATACCCTGCAGTATTGTTTAGGTCTATGATTTGTCTCCAGAGCCTGCTCTGACCACACGGCCGTAAGCCATTTTCGTCTTCTAACTAGAAACATAACCGCTGTAAGTTCCAGACCTGCAGTTAGAGGGATGCATGGTCTCCTCCTCGCATCCAGCACCGTCTCCAGGCCCTGTGGAGAGTCAGAAGGCAGGAGCTCTGCTCCT
Organism: Tarsius wallacei; assembly: GCA_963574415.1. Lineage (NCBI taxonomy): Eukaryota > Metazoa > Chordata > Mammalia > Primates > Tarsiidae > Tarsius > Tarsius wallacei. Next base: position 8,560 of record CAUYQG010115422.1, on the reverse strand, counting down.
TTCTGCTCCTCGGCTAATAAATCACAGCCAGGCTTGAGCAGATGTCAGATTGGCATTCAAAGCCTAAAATACAGCCGAAAAGCAAGTTATAACGAATACGAGCAAAAAAGACGCATGTCAGAAGGCTTCATCTTTTTCCTTTTTTCAATTTTCAGATACGCTCTTCAGCCTCAGGGTCCCTTCCGCAGGGCCCTGGAGTCCCCAGATGTCTCAGCCCCCATTCAGATGCTCCCTCCCAGAGTGCAGGCGAGAGCCACACCTGACGAGTGTTAATGTTTATGTCAGTCTTAGCATAGAAACCCTCTCCCAACACAGCACTCAGAGCCTTGGTGCCCACCCTTCCAGGGGTGCATTCATGCTGTTCTCGGCAGGAGAAGGTGTCTGGGTGATAGGCAAGCTCCTCGTCCTCTCGCAGGCCTGCTCAGTTACTGCAGTGTCACTTACAACATCAGAAAAGGAGTTGCTTTCCTTGTGAATTTCAAAAGGAACCTTAAGAGTGCAGATGGAAAACGGGCTTCCTGCGGGAGACACTGGAAAGGAGACCAGAGAGAACAGCATCGGCCTTCAGGGCTGGGGCACAGGACCAGGGCCAGGGGCTCCCCGCCCACCGGGGGGCCCGAGCACCTCAAGCCCCAGGTGCGCGTGCCAGGGTAAGCCCAGTCTTCCGGATCCACACTCCAACCCTTCCAGCTCTTCCCTCGGTGATGGGAGCCCATTCCGAAGATTACACTAAGAGACCTTGACTGATTCTTTTATGATCACTCCACTGTTCCCTGAAAACAATGAGGTTTTTGCTTTTTAATTTATAATTTAGAGAGAACTGCCAGGAAAACTGGAAAATGAAACTGTCTCTGCCAACAAAAGCTCCATCATGAGGACTGAGGTAACCAGTCGGGGTTAATGTGGTGAGTTCTGGATGGTCCAGACCCCCCTACCCTGAGGCTCACATTCCCACCCAGGACTCAGTCCACGAAGGACAGGGTTAGGCATTCCTAACTAGGCACCCACCGCCGTGGGGATGGCAGACGCTCCAGGTGAACACCTCCTTGGAAGGCACTCATGCAAGGCAGGGTCTGGCTCGGCACTCCTTCTAGCTGCTTCCACACTCTCCAAAGAGGAGCCGCCCAACTGCCACAGACGAAGACAGCCAAACGGTTACACAGATCCAACAACAAAGCAGAAGCCTGGGTGGACAGCTCCTCCGTGACCTCTTCCTGTTTCTGCACATGACCTCCACCCCTCTGTGCTTCCCTCGCCTCCTCTACAGATAGCCTTGACTTGAGTCTATGGAAAGGCGGCCAACACGCACAGCGGGAGTGGCACACTGTGATGCGGACGCACTGCCCAAGCTGCCAAGGATGGGAACCTCCACGCCGGCCGTGCGGGTCAGTGGCCTCAGCCGGTCCCCAGTCCTTGGCACACTGTGGGCCTCTGGCTGGTCACGTGGCCCTCCTGCACCTCATCGGCCGGCCACCTTCTTCAAGTGGTAGACCAAGTCTCCAGCTCTGAAGAGGCCACAGGAAGCTTCATAAGCAAAAGGAAGGCACGATGGCCCAGAGGCACAACTATCAGTCTCACGAACACAACGGCAGGAGAGCATTCCCAATGCACTGCTCTGTAAACATGAAACACTAATACACAGGCAAAATCCCACTTAGTTAAGATTCCTGTTTACAAAGGAGACATAACTCCAGGCTTCATGGAAAAGACAATGATTTGGTCTCAAGCCAAAGTAAAGCTCTCTGCTTGAGACAAAACAAAAAAGCCCCATAATCTACATAAGTTATTCCTTCCTAATCTGTTTTTTTTTTTTGGTAGCTCTGTTTGGTAGCTCCAACCCAGGCCAGAGTGCAGTGGCATGATCACTGCTCACCACAGTCTCCAACTCCTGGGGCCCAGGCAACCCTGCCACCTCAGCGTCCCTTATAGCTGGGACCACAGCATCTTGGACCACTATGCTCAGCAAATTTTTCTTTTCTAGGCTTTCTTTTCCCCAAAGCTTGAATTAATTTAGCCAATCATACCCAGTGTCCAATAATTGAACCCCCAAACTATACAGGTTTGTCTATTTAGTCAACAAAGAGGAAAAAAGTCAATTTTTTGTTCCCACCTGGAAGGGTAAAAGAACATAGGATATGCATTAAAAGGACACGTGTAATTTTATTTATATGCTGTAGAAATGTAGCAAGTTTTACTTGTGCATGCCTTTACCGAAGCCTGAGGAGAACCTTATGCCTGTACTGTAGATGGAGTGCAACAAGCATTTTACTCTAGAATTCTCCCCAAAGCCAAAGGAAAGAAAACACTGTTCTTGAAAAATAGAGAATGACACATGCATAGCAAAATAATTCTTTCTCAGTCATTTAACCACGAACAAAAAAGTCAATTTGATTTTTCAGATACTCAGAAGGTTCACTCAGTATAGACGACAATTTTCAATTCAGTCAAAAACAAAGATAGCTTTATGCTAGTTGTCTCTAAGTCAAATCGATAACACAAATGATTCTTAATGGCAAAAAGCCATAAACAGAAAGAAAACAGGACTTTTTAAAAAGGACAGAACTCAGGCAACCCTTTTTCGGGTCCCCTCCCACTTGGGAGCTTTTATTGTCTTCTTAATAAACTGCTTTCTCAAAAAAAATAAAAAGACAGAACTCATTTTTTTGTCTAATTAGTATAAAAATATTAGAAAAATAAATTCATAAAAAAGGTTCTGGACAGCAGCACTCACAAAGAATATTCAAACCCACAGTCCTCAGTCAAAAACCTTGTCAATAACAACAAAAGCACACTACTATACCTCAACTCATTTCTATGCAGACTCCAGAAATAGCTTAAATTTACCAATAAATTCCAAACCTGCTTGTGACTTAATTTCAAGCTCTAACAGCTGGTAAGGAAGGTCACAGACTGACCTATATAGGTGTCACCCTTACACGTCACGCACCCAACCTCACACCAAGGCCCCTCATATGCAGGGGTCTGGGTCTGGGTCACACACCCCGGGGAAAATAGTATCTGAATCACTGTATCCTCAACTGTTCCCAAACAGTAAGACAACATTTATAATCTAATAATAAGTCATGGCTTGCTACCAAGGCAGTTATGTTCCTGCATGTTGGCTGGATAATACACACGTCCAAAGAAAGAGAATCACTAGACCCTCTCTGCGTTAGGACTCGGTCCTGAACACCAGTAAAAATATTCCACAAGAATAACTCAGAACAACACATTACCAAGAAAGTGAACTGCCACATTTAAAAATATCTTCCAAATTAAAATTCTGGTTTTTCTGGCCTTGGCCTTTGAATCTTTCAGATAAAAAGTATGTTATTGCCATTTCAAGGTGCATAAAACTCAGGTGATGAGGGTCTCTGTCATTTTCTCTTAATCCAATTCCAAGTTCGACCTTTATCCAGGGAACAGGTGTGGGCCACGCCCACGACTTATCAGAGTGTGTGTCCAGGGAGAAAGCTCCCAACAACCAGCGCCACCAGCCAGCCCCGGATGCTGGGGAGCAGCCCATGCTCCCACCAGGACGAGCACTCTTTTATCTCCAGTAGCGACTCCAAGAGAAGGAGAGACAGGCAGAGGAGGCCCAGGCTCCCAATTCCTCCATGTTTTGGCTACTGTCTTTACACTAATCGTCCGCCAGGAGCTGCCGTGTTACACATTCCTCTCTCAGAGACTCTGCCGCCCACATTCCAGTCCAGCGTGTGACATGGGTATGAACACAGTTATGACAGCTTCTCCACTGGGCAAAGCGGGTCCCTTCACACAGATCAGTTAAATAAACGCTGAGGAGAAAGGGATAAATGGCCAGCGCATGTCTTGCTGTGCACATCCCCTGCATTTGCTTTTTTGGATCAAATTCACCCAATTTAAAGCCCTGCCAGGGACCCGTGTTCGAGGTATAAAGACGTGCTGACTGGGTAACGCAACAGCAAACGACAAAGGGCTGCAGTGATGTCACACAATGCCCACAGCCCGAGCCCATGACTGTTCAGCAGGTAAAGCTGACCCACTATGGATCCTGAGGGTCAGGTAACGCTTCTAAATATGCTCAAGAAGAACTCTCTAGAATCAATAAAACGGAGCAACCACAGCAATTATGTCTATGATTTCTCCATCAAGTTAAAATGCAATTTGAGAAGTTCTAACATTTAATTTAAATGAAATCTAAAACACAGAAAACCCACCTGTCAGTTTTTTAAAAAGAAGTTTAGTAGGTCTGAAAATAATTTCAAAACTATTGAAAAGAGATTCCTCACTACATTAATTGTTTTTAACAATCTGAGGTTGTTGCATGACATTTTCTATTTTCAACTCACCCATCTGCTCCACAATCTCTGGGGGGAACACTCGGGAGGCAAATGCGCGTCGAAAGATGTCTGAGAACTCCTTGTCCAGACCGCCTATCCCCATCTTCTCAAAGTTCCAGTCAGGGTTGATGATAGACTGGCGATTTTCCTTGGTTTTAGCTTTGCCTGTGTCCAACAAACATAATCAAATGTGAAACAACGACTTCATCACCAAGTGTCAAGAGACAGACAGAATCCAGACACCCTGCATTCACAGAGACGCTGCCCGGTACAAGGACGACAAGGCACTCCCGGCCGATTTTCTGGTGAGAAGAGTACGTTCTGCCACTGCCTGCTTTCGCCCATGTGTGGTCGTAATACACTTTCTAAACGGCTAGCTAAACTGATGCTGGAGTCCACTTGTCATCAACCTATAGCACTCAGTTTCATAAATCTTTAATCTAACCAAATCCATTAGCTTGGCTGGTGAGAAGAAACACCATGTGCATATATGATGAAGACAACACTAGCTGGTAAAAATGTGATTGATCCCAGCAGGCTCTGAAGGCTCCAGAGCAAGCATGCTTAAGACGCGTGTGTTTGTCTAGAGGCAGCTGTATGGGCGATGAGGTCTAGAACCCCTCAGCCTAGGAAACTGCACCGAGTAAACTCAATGTCGTGTCTGCCATTTCTTCACCTGCACACAAGACTAAAATCAGCCCGAAGACCTCAGTGACTAAAAAACTCACATGGACAAATTCTTTCAAAAGGATGAGCACTCTCTAACTTAAATGTCAGAGAGCCATCTAGAATGCCTCACGAGGACCACATTCACTGTTTTAAACAAAGAATACAGGACACTCTACTTACACAAAAAACTAAGTCATAATGCAGCATCCATAAAATTAGGGAGAAAAATGTCACCTTAAATAGTTTATCCTAAGAACTGGCAACTCTTTGAGATGATGTATATGTTACCAGCCTGATTTGATCATCCCACATATGTCAAAACAACAAGCTGTGCATGGTAAATATATGCAACTATTATCTGTCAATTAAAAATGAAATAAAACTATAAAATAATAATAATTTTCAAAAACTCCATCTGTCCTAGCGGGTAATTCTGTGGTTGGAGTTCCTTGGGACACTATCAAAAACAGCTTTCTTACACTCTCCTGCCCTCTTGTGGCCAATTTTGATGCATGCCAAATTACGATATGATTTTACTTTCCCATTGAATTACTTATAATACTTGCTTAGAATATTGCAATGGATTACTTAGAAACACCTATATTGCATAAGAGTTATGCATCTTCCACAGAATAACATATCTTAACAAAAGGTGCACAAAAATAAAATACAATGAAATCACTACGTAACTATATTGGACCAATACTAAAGAGAATATAATATATCCTATGTCCATTATAATGACATACAGGCATTACAAATCATGGTACAGGGTGTGTTTAAGATGCTTGAGCATTAAGCAATAGCAGAAAAAGAATCAACAAAACAAAAAACTGGTTCTTTGAAAGGATAAACAAGATTGATGGACCCTTAGTGGGACTGACTAAGAAAAAGAGAGAAAAATCCCAAATAAACACAATTAGAAATGCAAAAGATGAAGTCACAACTGATCCCAAAGAAATACAAAAGAAAATCAGAGATTACACTTGTATGGAAATGAACTGGAAAACCTAATAGAAATGGAGGACTTTCTGAAAGCACACAACCTCCCAAGGTTGAAACAAGAAATTGAGACCCTAAATAGACCAATAACAGCCCAGGAAATTGACTTCATCATAAGAAAACTACCAAAAAAAAACCAAAAAACCCTGGACCAGATGGTTTTCCAGCAGAATTCTACAAAACATACAAGGAGGAGCTGATACCAATCCTACTGAAAGTATTTCAGGTGATTAAGAAAGATGGAACTCTCCCCACATCATTTTATGATGCAACCACCACATTGATACCCAAACCGGGTAAACAACAAAGAAAGAAAACTACAGGTCAATATCCTTAATGAACATAGATGCAAAAATTCTCAACAAGATTCTAGCAAACTGGATCTAACAACACATCTCAAAAATCATCCACCATGACCAAGCAGGCTTCATCCCCAGGATGCAGGGCTGGTTCAATATCCACAACACCATAAATGCAATTAAATACAACAACAGATGTAAAAATAAGAATCATACAATTACATCATTAGATGCAGAAAAAGCTTTTGATAAAATTCAGCATCCCTTCCTGATAAAAACCCTTGAACACCTAGATGGAATATACCTCAAAATAGTAAGAGCCATATATGATAAACCCACAGCCAACATACTGCTGAATGGACAGAAATTGGAAGCATTTCCCCTGAAAACCGGAACAAGACAAGGCTGCCCACTTTCACCTCTCCTGTTCAACATTGTACTAGAAGTCCTAGTTGAAAAATTAGACAAGAGAAGGAAATCAAGGGTATCCAAATAGGAAAAGAGGAAGTTAAGTTATCACTCTTCACAGATGACATGATCCTATACCTTAAAAACCCAAGAGAATCTGTCAAAAACCTCCTTGCACTGATAAAGGACTTTGGCAAAGTCTCAGGGTATAAAATAAACATGTAAAAGACAGTCGCATTTCTATACACCAACAACAAACAGACAGAATCCCAAATAAGAAGTACAATCTCATTCACAATAGCTACACAAAAAATGAAATACCTTGGCATCTTCCTAACCAAAGAAGTGAAAGACCTTCACAATGAAAACTATAAACACTGTTCAAAGAAATCCAAGAAGCCGGGCTCGGTGGATCAGCCTGTAATCCCGCGCCTTGGGAGGCTGAGGTGAGTGGATTGCCTGAGCCCGCGGGTTTAAGACCCACCTGGGCAACTTGGCGAGACCTCATCTCCACAATAAATCAAAAACTAGCCAGGCATGGTAGTGCGTGCCTGTAGTTGCAGCTACTTGGAAGGCTGAGGCAGAAGGATCGCTGGAGCCCAGCAGGTCGAGGCTATAGTGGCCGGGAGCAGCCACCGCACTCTAGTCTGGTCGACAGAGTAAGACTCCAACTCAAAAAAAAAAAAAGAAATCCAAGAAGACACAAACAGATGGAAAATATTCCATGCTCATGGATTGGGAGAATTAACATTGTTAAGATGTCCATCCTACCAAAGGCAATCTACAGATTTAGCGCAATAGCTATTAAATTACCAACATCATTCTTCTCAGACCTGGAAATGACAAGACAGAAATTCATATGGAAACATAAAAGACCATGAATAGCCAAAACAACCCTTAGCAAAAGAAACAAAGCAGGAGGTATCACACTTCCAGACTTCAAACTCTACTATAAAACTACAATAATCAAAACAGCCTGGTATTGGTACAAGAACAGGCATATAAACCAATGGAACAGGACAGAGATTCTGGAAGCAAAACCTCAATTCCTCAACCAACTCATCTTCGACAAAGCCTCCACCAACAACCAATGTGGAGAGGAGAACCTAATCAGTAAATAGGTGTGGGAAAACTGGCTCACTATTTATACAGAAGACATAAGATCCTTACCTATTACTATACACAAAAATCAACTCTTAAATGGATCAAAAACTTAAATGTAAAACCTCAAACTATAAGAACCCTAGAAGAAAACGTAGGAAACACTGTTATGGAAATTGGAACAGGCAACTAAGTCATGATCAACTCTCCAAAAGCAAATGCCAAAAAAGAAGATAGACAAGCGGGACCTCACCAAACTGAAAAGCTTCTGCAAAGCAAAAGAAACCATCAAGAGAGTGGGGACTCAGCCCACAGAATGGGAAAAAATATTTGTCAACTGTATATCTCTGACAAAAGGCTAACATCTAGGATCTACATGGAACTCAAACATGCTGAAAGGAAAAAAGCTAACAACCCTATTTAAAAATGGGCAAAGATATGAATAGACACTTCTCAGAAGACATACGAGCAGCTAACACATACATGAAAAAATGCTCAGTCTCACTAATCATCAAAGAAATGAAAATTAAAACCACACTGAGACACCACTTAACTCCAGTCAGGATGGCCATGCCATTATCAGTAACTCAAAAAACAACAGATGCTGAAAAGGGTGTGGGGAAAAGGGAACATTTCTACATGGCTAGTGGGAGTGCAAACTAGTACAATCTCTGTGGAAAACAGTGTGGTGATTTCTAAAAGATGTAAAAATAACCCTTCCATACAATCCAGCAATCATCCTTCTGGGAATATACTGGG